>JAJIZL010030302.1:0-13429 GCA_023969395.1 Amblyomma maculatum
GTGTGTGTGTGTGTGTGTGTGTGTGTGTGTGTGTGTGTTTATTGCTAGAGGAGACTATGCAGCATTAGAGTCCGTCATGATGAGCATTATCCTGGTTGATAAAGATGTCTATCTTTCCTATGTAGATAAAAAGCTCTCCGCTGCTTACTTCGGTCTATAGGTTTCTTTTTCGGCTGCAGACATATTTGGCACGGACTTCGCAGCTTTATTTGTTCCTGAGATGCTGAACATACCAGCGCACATTGTGCTGGCCGATTGTGAGGCCAGTAAAACGTCGGTTATGCCTTTTGAAGGTGGGCGTGGATCGTCAAGCACGCGATATAGTTGGGTTTGTTCACGTAAGTACGCTAATCGAGGTCCAATTACCATTTCTTGTTTTCAAGGAAATTTTTATATATGGTGGGCTAATTTCTCGACAGAAATGAATGAACCTTAGTTTTTGCAAGATATTTAGTAGTTTGCTCGAAAAAGAAACCGTATATCACTAGAGGTGGAAAACGCCGTTTTTGCCATTTCACAAAGTTGCAAGTTTGGAGTCCTGCTGCTCGCATACTGTAATCTTGTTGTGAATTATATTTTTGATACATTTATGCAACTATTCCTTTAAGCGAAGATATTAAAGACATTTCTTCTTGCCGAACTTCTTTTACTAAAAATTCAAAATCTTTGCTCCAGGACCAACCCTCTGCAAGAAAGTCAATTTCCAATCCTGCATTCCGGAATAAAGAATTAGGTTGTTGTCATTACATATTTTAGTTTCCATTACAGAGGTTATGTTCTCAATAGCAGGTAAAATTCGAGGCTATAGACCGCTGGGTGTTTTCTCCACAACGCATCCAATTCAGCGAAACTTCGAAAACAGCAAAAAAGGGACAACTTCGATTCCAATTAAAAAAAGAAAGAAACAGGCGTGATTTTTATTAAAGTCTCCCTGAGGAACGCTGAGTGCCTCAGATTCATTAGGTATTAAAAAGTTGTTGAATTAAACTCTTTAAAATTATACAAATATTGTAAGGCTGAGAGTTTGTACTGAATATTGCCAATATTTAGCCCTACATTCTGGCACCATCCAATAAGCTGATGCCATTGAAACTTTATATCCGTATTACGCAGGCCTTGTTTTTTATTTCTGCAAATATTTGTTGCTCTGGATTTGTCTGCTCGTTCTCTATATTACTTCGAATTTGACCAGAATTAAAAAAAAAAACATGAAAAAATCGGAAACTTCCATGTCACCATACTCGATTTTCACTTAAACCACCTAAAAACAATATTCAATTCTTATAAATATCAGGTACTAAAAATATTGGATTACGTAGAACAAATATATGAAACTAAATATAAAACTTAGGGCATGGTTTTATTCTATATAATTGCTTAGGCCTTCCCCTTAAGAGAAGGCTTCAGACATTCCATTCATTATTTGCCGAATTGAGTTACATTTTATCTCGTGCAATATCCAAAACCTGCTCGGTGCTTATGAAGTCGTTTTCTTCTTGTTGGCTGTGCTGATGATAGCTTAAATGGAATAAATTCGCTATTTCTCGCCATTTCATGGGAAAACGCAAGTGACAGCTTAGCTTTACTCTATGCTGTAATCTATTTTTATGGTGCGGTGCGGTGCTATACAGTCAAGCTCTTGCTTTCATTATTTAATGTATCGGTTGTGATCAAAATAACATTGGTATGTTATTGAAAACAATTTTTCTGTAGTCCACTTACGTACTATCATAAGCAGAAAGCTCATGCAGCTTTGGTAGAATTATATTTGTATTTATGCCTGAGACATGAATTAGGCTAGATGGCTAGAGTTGTTGTCGATAGACATATCTAGGCTAGGCGAGGCGAGACAACACGAAGCGAACCCGAAATCCACCTAACTTTCAAAGTCTCGGGTCTCGCGTGTAGCTTGATACTTTGCAGGTTAGATGTATGGCTTTGTTTTACCTCGCCTTGTCTTTAGGCTACATTGCTCATTTGACAATAATTTTCGACAGTTTACTTTCATATTTTTATTCTACATAACGTAATACGTTTTAGTGCCAGATATTTACGAAGAACTGAATATTGCTTTTAGGTAGTTTAAACTAAATTCGAGGATCGTGATTTTTAAATTCGAGTAGAAGTTTTCAATTTTTGATATTTTTGAATTTTGACCAAATTCAAAATAATATAGAGAACGAACAGACAACTCCCGAACAACAAATGTTTGAAGCAATAAAAAACAAAGCCCGCACAATACCGACAAAAAGTTTAAATGGCAACAACTGAGAACAATTGACTATTTTCAGTAGAAGCTCTCAGTTTTATAGCAATATTTATAATTTTATACAATATAATGCAGCTTTTTAGTCTCGAATGATTCTTAGAAACCGAGGGCTCTTCACAGAGATGTTAATAAAAATCGAAGATGGTGCTTTCTTTTTTAATTGGAATCAAAGATGTCCCTTTTTTTGCCGTTTTCGAAATTTGGTCGAATTTGATGCATGGCGGAGAAAACCGGACTAGAGCCTTAAATTTTGCTTGCTATTAGGAATATAGCCTTAATAATGAAAATAAAAAAGTTTTAATGATAACTTAATTCTTCATGCCGAAATGTAGGATTGAAAAATTGACTTTCTTGCAGTGCGTTGCTTCTGGAGAAGTGTTTACGGATTTTCAGTTAAGCAAGTGCTTAAAACCTTAATATTTTATTAACTCTCCTTAAAGTAAAAAGTTGCATAGATCTATTAAGTAAAGTATATAATCCACGACAAATTACATTGTGCAAGCAGCAGGGATACAAACTTACAACTTTTTGAAATGGTAATAATGCCATTTTCCACCTCTAGTAACACACTATTTGTTTTCGAGAACGCTTATACCTTGAAAAACTATGGCTTATTCCATTATGTCGAGACATTTGCCCACCACGTTTAAAAATTGCACTAAAAATAAAAAATGGTCATGCGACCGTTATCTGCACACCACACATAGTTGTGTGTGTGTGTGTCTGTGTGCGTACGCAATACGAATGAATTCCTCCGTGGAAAAAAAAAAGCGCAAATTTGGCGCAACTATACGGCAATGAAAAAAAAAAAAGACACAACAGTGACAGCTGCGCTCTATATTGCATGTACAGTCTTGGTCAAAAGTTTAGAGCCCAAGGGTCCTGTTTCTGAGACACTTCGTGCGGCTTGTAATGCATTTATAGTGTCCGAATCTCTTGTTGGTAGAATTTTTTGTCATACCCTCTCAAACGATAAGGACTCCCACTAATTCTCAATCAGCGCAGATACACAAGTCAGGTGCAAACCCCATGGGCTCTACACTTTTGGCAAAGACTGTACATTGTAACAGGTGATTTCGATATGAAAGTCGTCGGATAATCTATGCTTGTAGGACTTTTCTACGTACTAAAAGCTTAACATTTAAAAATGTGTAGCCTGAAGACTGTACGCCAGAGAATATGGCGTTTTTATTTCTCTTTCTTCTTACAGCAGCCTTATGGAAACCACAGAGTTGTCAGCTTAAGAAGTTCCTCCGACCGGCGCCGATGTCACAACAATGACGTCAGCTATTTTCTTTCCCTTCAATCCATCTGCAGGACGTTTCGCTCCTTTTGTGTTTACGCCATGCAAATCTTGCCTCTTTAGAACTGCTTGCCAGGGCACGCAGAGGGAGCCACGCCATTTCTGCTTACCTTGAAACGAGTTCTTTGTCTACCGCAAGGCGCATCTTCAGGGCGTCCTTGTTTTTCAGTTGCTGGTTATCCCACAAGCAACGCCTTTTCAAGGACCTCGTCAAAGCGACAGGATATATAGCCAGTGTCTACAGGGGCTTTTGCACACAACGAAAGCTTTGTGCTTTCGGCTATTGTGGCCGTTCTATTGTTGCGTAGACGCACCATAACCAGTACGGTATGTGGCGAAAAATCAAAAGGAAAAAAAAAAATTCTCCGACGCATGGAAAGATGAAGAAATAACGGCTACGGTGTGGTAACCCTCGACAAACGTTGTGAACCTCCATTAAGATCAATATTAATGGTGGTGCGACTAGACATGAAGAGGAAGATGAAAAATTGCACATCACGATCAGTAATATTATGAATTAGTTGCGAAATAACTAAGCGTGTGGTTATTACACCTTCATTACTTCTCATTCCGTTAAAGCACCGACATGTGTTCACGTTAAAGAACCCAACATGATCTAAACTTTCGGAGCCCTGCACTGAGGGGCTCCTTATAATCTGAGTCGCTTTGGGACGTTGAGTCATCTCAACGAAAAGAAAAAAAAAAAACAAACTAATTAAAGCGCTTGTCCGCTGTATTGTCACACTCTTGCGTTTGGGTTCCTTTATACCAAAACCGGAGCCAAAACGTTATCAAAAGCGTTGCGCTGGTCTGTTCTGCGGCAGTGTAGTTTCAAAGGTGTATTTTAAAATGAGATGGACTCTCTCGAGACCGCCTATCTAGGCATAAACATTTGCTGCCATAAGAAGAAAATGAAAAACTTGGTAGTTATTTATGGCCCTGAAAACATAGGGCATCTCAGTTTCTCTTTTCGAAAAAAGAAATCATTGCCGCCAACTAGCAGGCATGGTTACGATAGAGAAAAGAAGACCCATTTCGTCAGGTTTCCACTTCTTTGCATCGCATTGCAAAGTGCTCAGGTGTTACGTGCGAGATTCTTACGTACCTGAAAAATACATTTCGACTGCTTAGATGTTTTCAGCGTAATTAGCTTAATTACTTGTAGAGAAAATGAAATAGAACACAATAGTAGCAAACCAGCATTTTGGGGTGTGTGAAGGATGCATAAGTTTGTCAAGGAAAGACGTGTTCGTCACTGTCTAGTAATTACCTTATATGCGCTGTGCAAAGAACTGGATTAGCATGTCAACCGAGATAAGACAAAACGACAGTGACACCGTCCCAAACTGACCGGGTTACCAAGAGAAGACAAGCGTCTGAGAGAATGTACTCGGATGACACGTATAATTAAAAACAGTCCGCATTTCGTAACTAGTGGAACTTGCTTTCGCGCATTTCTTGCTAATAATGTGTGAGACGCAAGTTGAGGCAAAAGCACGGACGTCAACAGGTTGTATTTTTTCACTGATGCCTTCTTTTACTTGGCGACGGCTAATCCTGGCCCTCTTAAATCCTTGCATCTGCACTATAAATATCTGCACCAAGACCCACTCTTGCTTTTTGATTTCAGCTGCTACTGACGGGCACGAACACGGAGCTGCGTCGTCTCGATGCGAAAACAAATCTAATAAGTCACTTCACAAGCTTGCTGTGAAATGCGTATAGCTGAAAAGAACAATCTCATCGCATTCAAACGTGCGGTTTGGTTTGGTTTGGTTTGTGAGGATTAACGTCCCAAAGCGACTCAGGATACGATAGACGCCGTAGTGGAGGACTCCGGAAATTTCGACCACCAGGGGTCCTTCAACGTGCACTGAATCGCACAGCACACAGGCGCCTTGCTTTTCGCCCCCATCGAAAAGCGGCCGCTGAGGCCGGGATTCGATCCCGCATCCTTGGGAACAGTAGTCGAGCGCCCTAGCCACTGCGCCACCCCGGCGGGTTCAAATGTTCGCTCAGTACACTAATTCGTCGATCAGAAGGACCGCATACCACACAGCAGTCGCGCTTAACGAAAAGTACCCATGAAGAGACCCAACAGCCACTGAAACGAAGGAAAACATAGGGGATTGTTTTTTTTTTTTCCATCAGTGTGAAATATAGTAATGCAGTCCTGATAGTTGATTAGAAAGTATAAAGATGGAAGAGAAAATGACCGTATGCCACCGGTGAGGTACGAACCAACGATCTCCTGTAGTGGTAGTGCACCAGACGCTAAATTCGGAGGTCATGATAACATTATACAGGATTACATTGTTCACTCACTTTGATAATAAAACTACAACATTCCTTTATACTTTCTTGGTGTGAGGGGCTGTTGACTCCGTTTGTATGTATTTCATAACCAGCCGCTGAGTTTACCTGCATTTGTTTGCTGACTAGCTTAACGAAGATAACAAAAAAAAGAGTGCGTCTGTCTCTGTGCATGGACACACTGTGCGGCTTTTCCTTTGATGCGGAAATAGACCCAACTTAAAATTGATTCGCTCATTTCCTATACGATACTCTTTTCCGAAAGCACCAAATAATGACCTACACATGTGCACGGGACACTGCTCCATCGAAGACAAAAGACACACTGCTGGTGGATCACACCAATATCATCAAACACTAGGGCGTAAAAGCAGGCAACAAAATGCAATTTGTCAAGTAGCCGAAGAGCTATCGCCCACAAGACTTCGTCGTCGCCGTCTAGAGATGTGGCCGACGTCAAGTCGCTTAATGAGGGCGTCGATTGTCGCTCTGCTGGACGGATAGAATTAGTGAACACGGGCCATAAAAATCACCTAACTGTTTTCACATTTGCCTGGTGACATGGATGCGGAAAGATTTTGGGAGTTCCATTTCTTCTTTTCTCAGCAACGCATCCACTTTCCCGCTTAGAAAAATAAATGTTAGCTTTGTTTCCTAGGAATGATCTATTGATATTGCTTAGTATGCTATTTGCTTTTCCATCTCCATAGTTAATTCTGCAAGCATAAAACCAATGCGACTCATAATGTCAACATCTTATAAAAAGATAATATTCGAGACACATCGTCGCGTGCAAATAGGAGGAAGCAATAAAAAAAATTGGAGGACGCTTAAGCTTCGTCTTTAAGAATGGAACGCGATAGCGTTATCGCGCCCCGTTCGCACCGTCTACTCATTTGCTTGTCGCGCTTTTTGCTATACTAATTTTCATTTATTAATCCTTCCGGGACGTGGAAGCGCTGCCAGCCACCTTGCCGAAACGCGCGGGCCTCAAGTTGCAGTCGTAGTTCATCGGAAACATAGTTGCCGATCCGAGCCGGCGCGATGAAGATCTCGGAGGCCATGCCCCGTCTATCTTATTCCGTGCGCCACACGCATGATGGCGCTACGTGCACGCCAAGCGAAGAGGAAATACAGCGGAAAAGTAATTTGCCACTCGCTTAACAGCGTGTCCTGTAATTCTGTAATTTACATGCTCATAATTATTATTATACGCCACAATACACTTCTCTAAGGGAAATTTCTGAGACAATACCGCAATCAATAGGTGTGCCTTTGTCCATTTCAAACGTCTCGCACCCCGGAGGCCCACGTTCGATTCCTCAGGTCGTCGATTTTTTCTACTCGTTTTTATATATTAATGTTTCTGGGATTTTTCGCTCACGGCCAACGCGGGACGGCTGCCGCCGACGATGACACCGACTTTTCTGCGACACGGGGCCCTTAACGCTGTCGCGTTAGAACGGCATTCTATCTCAGCTAGGTAATGTATGCAATGTACTGCCCAGTCATCTGTATATCGGCGAGTCTAAGTGTAGGGTTAAACTAATAAGCAATCTACGGCATCTTTAGACCAAAACGGACACATGGCAAAGACATTGCTCGAGTAAACCTTGCCGAATGGGACAAAGTATATTTTCTTTCATGTCGGCTATTTACAGTCTCCCTGCGGGATAAATGTTATAGACGCACTAACAGTTAATAATAGTAAAATATGTGCTTGCTATGCCTCCACTGAAGGCTTGACGTGAAGAGGCGTCATCAGAAACGTCCTCCACTTCGTCCTCGTTATGGCCGTCAGTGAATCATTAAATTGCTTTTCATGGAGTAATTCTGGCGTTTGCTCTGTGGGCGTAATGAGAGCTGCGCGCGAGAAAGACACCCATTACGGGAGCGCTTGCTTAACCGCCCTTCCGGAAACATTGCGAGACCTCAAAAGGCCTCTGTTGTGCCTCGCGCTGTCAAAAATTGTGCAATCGTATCTTCACAGTTGTACGGGGCGGTCGAAGGCACGAACGAAGAACAGTGCACTTCGAGACGGTTGGCCTCAGCAAATAGATGATAGTGAAGACACGTCAAACTCTATGCCGCTTATTCTCACGACACCTATTAATACCTGCTGAATTGCATACAGCTCTAACTTACACGTTTACCAGCTTACTAGAGCGGAAATTGCTCAACACACTGTAAGCAAGGAAAAAGAAATATTCAATTAAATTCACTTGTTCACCAAATACATAAATGGAGCCCTTGGCCAAAAAGCTGCTCGAGGCAGCTTGATGAGGCCCAAGAGACCATAACAGGTACTGCAATGTGAAGTGTGCACGAATACAATATGAAAAAAGAAAACTACTATTATTAAATGCTAAAACAACGCTATATACACTTAAGACATTTGAATGCATACAAGTAATACTGATGAAATGTTATCGACAAATGTTCACTCTACTGTATTATTACTAGAAAAACACTATAAGTTTCACTATAGCTTGTCATACACGTTGTGTAGTAAGATGTACATCAAAGGGCTTCACATGTCTAACATTGAAACAAAAAAAGGAACAATGAACTATCTTACTGAAGAAGCTCACAAAATAAAGCTCAGTATTAGCCCAGCCATAAAGCACAATACAATCAATAGATGCTATTCAAGAACCTATTCAAGAAGGTTAAAATATTAACCTTCAAGCTTCTGTACATTTTCATTTTTTTTTTAACCCATCTTTTTTTCGTGTTGCGCCTGGATTGACCCGTTGCAGGAATTAATGTGCGCTGTCCAAAGTTTTGCTGTCATCAATATAACAGAAAAAAAGTCAAGGAAGGTCATTCATTAAAAAAAAAAAGGCACCTAGTTTGCAATGTTTTTGTTATGCCCCTTGCAAGCACTCAAAAAGCAGCAGCGATCGTTCGACCACCCGAGGTTCTCTAGCGCGCACTGTCATTGCGCAGCACACGGGCGCTTTGCGTTTCTCCTGCGTTCGGGGCCGGGATTTGATCCCGCGTCCTTGCGTTCAGTAGTCGAGCGCACTAACCACCAAGTATCCGGGGCATAGCCCTCTGTGACGGAAGAGAATAAGGGTTCTTTAACGCGTTACAGCGCGGGATAAAAGGCTTGATTGTCTTCTTGTGGTTTGTTTGGCTGAGCGCTGAAGTTGTGGTCTTAGGTACGTGTTTTTACTTATATTAATGCTGCATTGGAGGATAGCGGGAAAAAGCACGTGAACACGGCAAAACGAAACACAAGGACGAGCGCTAATTCACAACAGAAAAATGATTTCAGAAAGTACAGGTATTTTAGAAAAGAAAGGAAAAAGAATAAATATAACAGCAAAGCGGCAATCTTAAGTGCAAAAAAAAAAAAAAGAAAAGAAGGATATCAATCAGGACAAGTCAAAACAGCAACACAGCTTAGTAATTCGACTGATATTTTAGTAAAGAAGCCAAAAACTCGAATTTTCTATCACTCAGCATCATAGAAGCAAGCCATTGGAGAAATTTATTGGCACATAAGAATATGGAAAGCATTCACCAATTCACGAACTAATCGCCCTAATGTCTGAAAAAAATCCTCACTTTTGGAAACAAACGTATGCATTACTTTCTCTTTGCCTTTGTGTGACTGATCTCGCGCGTGCGGCAGTGTTTCGGCATATTATCATGTCAGTTTCTGGCTTACAGTGCACTGTACTCCCCCAACCCACGATGCCCCAACCTCTTCTTTATACATCGGCTAGTTTTTCCGACTTGTGTAGCAGCACAAGACAATGCACCCTGTGCACTGCTCCGAGACCACAATTTACGAACGGGGCCCTGTGCTTAAAGGGCCCATTATAAGCCGATGCTGATGACTGCATCGTAATGAGTATGCGGGACATTACGGAGGAACTAACTTAAGTGTCCTCTAAAATTTGGTTTCCGCGCACTGGCCTATCAGCCCCACATCAGCCCCACAATTGTTACTCATTCTGTGCCGTTCTTTAGAACGTGATGGGCTCTTTTTGATACCCTGCCTTTGTTGTACCTTTGTCAAGCCTCTTTTGAGTCAGTGAAGATAAAGGTCTTTTTTATTTCGTGGCCTTCACTGGTGGCCAAGTAGCAGTTCAACAAACAATTTCAACTAGAATTTTCTAGGCTGGTTATGGGCGTGAATATATTTTTCAAATCCTAATTTATATAGGTGGCACAGATTGAAATGATACGTTAGGGAGGTCCCTATGACAGGTAAAAGTTTATTTATTTCCCATCTAACACCACATATGGAGGAATCGTAGAAAAAAGCTGCCCTTGGGCAGCTTGACGAGTCTGCAATCCTAATTATTGGCAAGGAGGCAACACAAGAGTTTATTCAGTTTTAAAAACAAGCACATCAAGGAAACACCAGAGAATACACGAAACGCAATATGTATACATAATGAAACTTAAACCATGTTATTCAAAAACAAATTATGTAGTTCACCACGTGGAAAAGAAAACAAATTGAGGTTAATGTGGATATACCTATTTAGAAGAGATGGAAGAGTGTACTGAAGGCATTCCTTACCAAGATTTAGTCGAGGTGTTGGCACTATCCATTCTTCGCCACGTCTTGTTGGATAGACCGATTCTTTTCTTCTTAGTTCTACTAAATTCTTAAGATTTGTTAAATTAATCCTGATTTCTGTTTTAAAAGTAACACTGAGGCGATATTTATAAAGATTATGTGCTTTAATAACTCTGGAATGACAAAAGAGAGCTGCACTTGGATGTCGGAACGGTAAATTATATGTATTTCGGAGATATCTTTTTTGCATTAAATGAATACGTTCAAGGTTAGTGAATGTTGTAGTGCCCCACACTAACTAATAGTTTAAATGCGAGTTCAATATTGAATTGTATACCAGCATCTTAGTTTTTGTGGGAAGTATGTATTTTAGACGGCCTATAATACCAGTGATCTGAGCTATTTTTTTCAAGATATAATTTACATGATAATCCCATGACATACAGGCAGAAAATATAACCCCGATGCATTTAAACAGCTCAACTATTTCTAAAGCCCGCGAGTTTAATATAATAATATCGTGCGGTGGGATAACTTTGTTTTTTAAGGTTAATATACATTTATAGCCTGGTTAACATACTATATATAATCGTTTAGGTTAATATATAACATGAACGATTTATTTTCTGTAAATAAGTATGCAGTGTGGGAATGGCACATTTACAGGCCAAGCTTAATTTTTTTTTTTTTTGTTCAAGACAGGAAGCTTGTAACTGTTCCGAGTTGTTCTTATGGCCCATGCAAGAAACGCGATAAGCTCAAACCTCTTGTCCCAACTGTAATAACCATATCTTATTGCAGGACGCTCAATTCCCAAGTGCTATATATGAGGACAAATGCAAGACTGCTGCGTCGACACCCAATGCCTAAAGACAACGCACCTCTTCACTGAAGAAAAACTTGCCCGCTTATAAAGTACCTTATATGGAACCATGAGATTTCAGCAAGTGCGGAACAAATTAAGGAGCACATATGCTAAAATTTCTATTGCGAATATTTCTAAACTAGATGTGTAAGGAAACAGCCACTGAAATATCCACAATAAAGTCAAACTTCGGTTGCGCCGTTAAGTTGTTGAATGCGATAGCGCTTACGAGTTGTGTTCGCATCTTGCACTACACATTCAAACAATGACTTGTTTATCTTTCTTTAGTTTTCTTTATTCGACGCACAAACTATGCATCAATGTCTTTTGGGCCCATAGTCAACGCTAGCTTGGGCCGGTAGTAACACATGTTGAGAGGACAGGAAGACCAGCAATCCAAAAATGAATAAGCGCTGCTTTCAACTGATGAATTATTAATCTTCTTACTGATTATGCTGCGTTGTAGCATACTTTGACTTCGTGCGAGATGTCCAGAATTTTTGCACCATAGAACTGCAGCATTCACTTATCATAAAGTTCGTGCGTTAGAGAAAGATTAAAGTACAGATGACTCGCATTCTTCCTGGTAGGCATAGTAAAAATATTAACTGACACTGTGTGGATAGAACATTGTAAAATGTAGCTGACATGTTGACCTGAAATACAAGCCTGAGTGGAAGTATTCTAAATTCTTGAAAAAGTGAATGGTCTGGCTGTTATCTCTTAAAGAATATCAGAATACGCAACGCCCTCTTTTGAAGCAATCCGTATGATGCGATCCAAGTATGCTTTAAGGATAGAAATCAGTGAAGTGCAAAAATTAAAATGCGGGGACGTGGTAATGGAAAATTGCGTAGTATTAGATATTTTTCAGAATGAATATCTTCTAATCAAACCGTAAGATGATGCTAACTTGCAACATGCACGCTCAATTTACGGTTTCTGGTGGAGGCTACAGTACCTAGATGTGGGTCAACTTCTAACGGGCTCAGTTAATGGTTCTCGACAGCCGACTTGCGTCCGCTGTGGGCACGATGCTTATCTCTGCCGCCCTTATACTTTACTTTTTTGTACAGCTAGCGCAGCTCAGCAACGGCTGAGTGCTTTATCGATATTCTGTGTATCCCTTTGTGCACATAATCGCGTGTAATAAATATCATGTATGAAAAAAAAGAAGAAGCTGTCGTGGCCTCTGAGCAGCGTGCCCATCTTGCAAACCAGATGCCAAATGGCTTGAATTCTAAAATCAGTCAACGTTACCCCACTCTACAGTAATTACAGCAAACTGACTAAGAATTCTGGCTGTAGTCAGAACATTTTCAATATGGTTAAATTAAATAATTTTTAGCTTCCAGCAGAAATTTTCCCTCAAAGTCACCGGCGGCGACAATGCCGACTTCTCTGCGACGCATGACCCTTCACGCTATCGCGTTATAAGAACTATACATCTTATGTTTTTATATAATAATGCTCCCTGGGGTATTTTATTGCAGAAACATTACTATGTGCGTTCTTGGACTTCGCATGGGCGGATCCTTAAACTCCTTCTAACAATCGCTAGACAAAATCACAACGATTTAATGTTGTTATACAGATAACTCATGCGGAAGCACGGTCCAGAGGGTGCACTTATATTGGTCCATTTTCGGAATACCCACGCCGAATTTGGGACAGCGCCATATTGGTAACCGACATCTTCACATGCTAAGCTGACAGTCTTAAGCTGCACTTCGAATGTTTACGTCTTTGGCGAAAATTTCACTGAAGATCCTAATTAAGCCACCTTCATTCCAATAAATTCTTTGTCAACGAACATTTTTAAAACCAGTGAATTTCTGAGAGAACCACAGTGCCACATTTTGCATGCCTTGTGTATACCGTTCCTCGAAAAATGTTTATTTGTCATGCAATTTTGAATTCCCACCGAACAAAAGATGTGTTGTTGCCGTTAACGGCGCCATAAATTTTCTCATAATGTCCTTCTGTGAGGTGTGTTGTCTATCCGTGTTTTCTCGCATTGTGGGATTTTTTTTTTTGTATGCTTACATTTGGTGTGTTCATCCTGATTGGGTCATAACATTGGCCTGAAGTTTAAATAAATAAATAAATAAATAAATAAATAAATAAATAAATAAATAA
>JAJIZL010030305.1:0-12598 GCA_023969395.1 Amblyomma maculatum
CGTGCGTGCGTGCGTGCGTGCTCATCAGTTAGTAAGCGACAGCACACAACCCGCCAGGAGCTCGAGTTTGGGTTGGCACGAAGGTAGAATGAATTTATAGCAGCCGTAGCAAACTGCTGTCTTCCGGAAACAATGATAATAAAAAAAAGAGTGGCCTAATAATGGCCACAGGCCACTGAAGAGAGAGGCAGGCAGCAGCTGTGTCACTGTCCGTGACAGCTGGGTATATATGGGAAATGCGAAGCCAAGAAGGCTCACTAATTGAAAATAAATGAGACATTTTAATGAACCGCGGCCGCACAGCTGCATTTCCCTCTCGTACCGTTTCTTATCACACGCGATTATAAACGTGCGTATTTGCCACACAAGGACTGCTTTTGAGCCGACCGGTGAGAGGGTGTCCATGATGCGAATATTGAGGAACAGGGGTTATGCGCCACGTCTGCAAGACTTAAAAAAGCCACATATATCAAAAACCAGCGCCTTCCAGCGTCTTCCAGTGCGAAACCAGTGAGATTTTCGCGCTAGTCACTGGATCTGCTGGGCACTCCGGTGGTCTGCGATATTCACTGGAGCAGTAACGGGAAGACACTGGTTGCACTGGCACGATGAGAGAAAAACGCTGGGATTAGCTCTTTGACGCTGCGGGTGTGTCCTGGCATCCGCGATGCACTGGGAGCAGCGCTGGGGCCGCACTGGTGCCAGTGCCTCAGTACAGCCGGTGCGGCCTGCGGCGTTGACCGGTGTAGCACCCCTCAGGGGCCAACATGGCAACAGCGTACTCGCAATCGACCATCGAGGCGCATATGAAAAATATGGTTCAAGCAAGCGCTTTTTGCTGAGAAGTCGTTGAGCACCTGTAAAAAAAACAAAGGCAGTATATCTTTTTTCAAGAGTTTCTCTGTTTCGATTGGTCGTTTCGAGCGTTTCGAGAGAGACCACGACAGCCGCGCCTCTGATATCTCATGACACACTGACGATAACCGTACAACTAAAACTGGAATTGAATAATGTGGGCTACCATGCATAACCAACTTCACAGCTGATCTTAAGGGCACTCTAACACAATGATTACTGCCAAAATGTTCAATGCGGGCTCAATAGCAGGCGAGCGTAGCCGGCACCACGGCCCAGTATAAACAGCAGAAAGAAAAATAAAGCGAGGAAGAAAATAGTTTGCCGAGCGATGGGCCCATGAGGGAAAACAAAAAAACATACAGCGATTTTAATGAATAATGTTTTCTTTTGCGCTCCTTCTTACTCTGCGTATAAAGCAGCCGAGCTCGGTCATCGCAACGCTTCCCCCGAAATGTTTACATACATATAACGTTTAGTTACACTCAAAATAGTATCGTCGCTTCTGCGCTTGCCGGTATTGAAGCTTGGTGGCACTTATTTCCTTGAAGGTTTCTACTAAAGCTCCGTGTTCAGCGAAAATTACGCCCACAGTAGCAGAGCACCACCGAACAGCGAGCGTTGTTAAATTTTCCACCGATGTCAAACTCCGCATGTTAAAATGATTCGAGGGCACAAACTAGCACGCATAGTCATACAGAACATTATTTACAAGTCATGAGAGCAGGCAGCAAGCTCCAATGATCAAGAAGTTGTAATTGTTAAAGCGGCAACAATGGCCTGTAGACATGCGAAACATGAAGTCCCAATCTTATAAATGCGGTCAGGACATAAAATGCAGGAATGTTTCGAAGCGTTCCAGTTGTCGGCGTGGCCGAAGTAGTCGTGATAAGACCAGTGTGCGCGGATTCACAGACGTAAGCACTGAGGTACCGTCCAAAATTGTGGGGGAGTGGAACCTTGAGTATGTGGCGGAATGTCTTGACTGCGCGTGTGGTGTAAAATACACACATTTTCGGCGTACAAGCCACACTCCTCTTGACCGCATATATGTTTCGCTTGAGTAGATTCCAAGATGTAGTAGCTACCATGTTGTTCCCGTCTCTTTTTCTGACCACTGTTTAGCAATATGTGTGATAGGATCCCAAAAACGGAGCAGTGCTTTTAACTGGGATTAGTGAAAATTAAATAACAAGTTGATTACAGACGAAATTTTCAGATATGCAGTATCGGAAGAAATTTAGGCAAGATAGAGACTCTAATAGTACACTGAGAACATGACAGCAATGGGAGCCTTGTAAGGAACAGCTTAAAATAATAGCAATTAGTAAATCTAGTGTCCTTGTCCACGAAGAGAAACATATTGAACGCAACTTAAGGTCCCTGCTTGGAAAAATGCTTGAAAATGAATGTGCAGCGCCTGGCAGAAGGACGGGAGATGTAGGGAAGATTAAACAAAAAATCGAACTGATAGAGCAAGAGCGTTATCGCGGTGCACTTGTACGTGCGAGAGCGGAAGAGACAGCTACAGGAGAGGCACCGTCGAGACGAACGCTAGGAATTGAAAAGACGCATGCACAGAGAAATCACATCGGAAATATAAAATGGGGCAGCATCTTATCGGATCAAAATGAACATATTCAGCGAGCATTCTTCCATTACTACCAGACACTGTTTGCATTGCACGACTTTTATATGAGAGAGTTTAAGGACCGGTATCTCG
The DNA here is from genome assembly GCA_023969395.1 of Amblyomma maculatum. Lineage (NCBI taxonomy): Eukaryota > Metazoa > Arthropoda > Arachnida > Ixodida > Ixodidae > Amblyomma > Amblyomma maculatum. The sequence continues at coordinate 2,579 of JAJIZL010030305.1, forward strand.
GGGCACTGCCAAGACTAAATCAAGAAAAGGAACAAAGATTAGAGCTGCCAATAACTGAATCAGAGGTCGAACTCGCGATAAACAATTTAAATCCGGGAAACTCAGCCGGTCCATACTGCTTAAGTGCGGCATTTTACAAAGAATTTAAACTCGAAATAGCGCCAGTCCTGAGTGTAGTTTAACGAAGCTTATGACTTAAACTAACTACCTCCTTCTTATGGCAAATCCCACCCAGTCCTTATACCCAAAAGTGATTAAGCAGACAGGCTACTACAAGTAACATCATACCGGCCAATTGCGCTCACGAACGTTGATTACAAAATTTATATGAAGATGTTAGCACGAAGGCTGCATTCGGTAATCCAGGAGATCGTCGGGCCACATTAAACGTGTGGGATAAAGGGACGATCCATTGCTGCAAATATACACAAAGCAAAAAGTGTATTAGAATATTGTGATGGTCATAAATGGCCGTATGGCCATCCTGCAGCTTGACCTTGAAAAGGCGTTCGACTGTGTTGCCCATGAAATTCTACTTTGTATAATGGATCATATAAATGTTGGTTTTGTTATTCGTGAGGGTGTGGCCTTGGCGTACCGAAATTGCACTACGAGATTAGTCGTAAATAAAAATCTGGGGTCCCCATTAGCGTGCAGCGTTCTGTGCGGCAGGGTTGTCCTCTCAGCTCTCTTTTATTCTGCATTTGCATTGAAAACATTTGCTTAAATATCATGGACAATGAGAATATTACTGGTTTTCGTTTGCAAGCCGTGGAAATGAAGCTGCTGGCGTATGCCGATGATGTTGCGGTTTTTGCGGTGAACCAGGAGGGTACAACCGAAGTTGTTGATTCTGTAAAAACTTATAGCGAAGTTACAGGCAGTAGGGTAAACTGGTCCAAGTCCCTGGGAATCTGGCATGGTAGATGGCAAAGTGCTCCTGATAATTTTGCAAACGTGTCCTGGGTGACGTCTCCGCCAAAGTACCTTGGCGTGCCACTGGAATGCTATCGTGGTAGCGAGACATATTGGAGAGCATGCACAGACCACATGTGGAAAGAAACTGCAGATATGTGGAAAGAAACTGGCTTATCAATTTTTGCCAGAGCAACAGTGCGCAACCTCTTCATTCCTAGGCTGTGGTATGTGATGCAAGTTTTACACTGTGCAAGATTGAGTGTGCAGAAGCTGCATAGGATATTCGCGGTTTATGTGTGGGCTTGAAAATGGGGAAAGATGCAGCCGCACAAATTTATGTCAAGGATGGGGCGTGGGCTTAGGGCATCTTTTTTGCGGCAGATTGTCAGCATATTTCAGTTCCTACGTGACGTTTATGATCCATTTTTGTTTACTGTTAGCCAAATTAAGCTTGGACGTGCACTGCCAGATTTTTTTGTGCCAACCGAATGTTACACGTGAGGTATTTCTGGTTACTTTAGAGAAGTTGTTCAAAGTGTGCGATTTCTTTCTGCAAGATTTTCAAAGGAATGGTTGTCAACGGTGAAAAAGAAAAGGTTGTACAAAGATTTGTGCGACGTTGTTCTTCCGGAGCCCATCTATAGGGCCATATACAGGGGAGGTCCTGGCAGGAATGTACTGAAGGGGGTAAAGAGAATGAAGGTGCCGGTAGCGACTAAAACTTTCTTTTTTAAGTTGCAGGCTGGAACATGGCCAGTCAAAGTGTTTTTGCAAGAAAAAGGATTCTTTCTTCAATGGGGTGCACATTGCTTAATTTGTAAACATCCAGAAACGGTAGGTCATGTATTTCCTCGCTGTTGGCAAGGGGTTTATTTTTGGGACGTACTTAAAAGAACCGTAAAGATTGATTTACCTACTAATCCATACGGAATACGGTACTTACCCACGCAAAATGAGGAGGAGGTTCCATATGATTCAATCATGCTAATGGGCCTCCACAGTATACGCGGTGTTCACCCATGGCATGATAACACTGTGATCCTGATGCGCATCATGCGCGAATTATTTTTCCACGAGGCTCACCATTGGTTTATCGAGATTGTGAAGTTTGTCGATGATAATCCTGAGTGGTTGCCAAAGATAGAACCTTTGATGGATCTAAAGGAATTTTACAACGACGAAGCCAGCCCCTGGCATCCTATTATATCAATGTATTGTGTGTGCTTGTGTTGTCTTAAAACGTCAGGCAATTAATAAAAAGAAAAAAAAAACGTCGGCGTGGCCGAGTGGTTAGCGTGAAGAGCTAGGGATTGAGTAGGTGCTAAGTAGATTTTCTCTTCTTGGGCCCAGAAGGAGACTGCAGCCATGAAATTAGGAGACGCCTGCTTCTGGGAAAGAGAGCCAGGGTTAGCCTTGACCGCTTAGTAAACAGCAGAGACATTAGTCTGCCAACCAAGATCCGTATAACTCGTGCTATGGTCTTTCCAGTTGTGATGTATGGATGCGAGAGTTCGACTGTGAAGAAGGCTGACCGCCGAAGAATTGACGCGTTTGAATTGTGGTGCTGGTGGAGACTCCTGAGAGTTTCTTGGACTACCAGAAGATCAAATCAGTCGATATTGTCGACCATAAACCCTGACTGCTCATTGGAGGGTGAAATTCTAAAGTTAAAGCTCGGCTAATTTGGTCATCTGATGAGAAGAGAGGAATCGCTGGAGAAAGGTTTGACGTTGGAAAAGGTTGAGGGTCGCCGGAAAAGGGGTAGGAAGCGAACGCGATGGTTAGATGGCATCCTCAAGGCGCTGCAGATGAAGTTATGTGATGTTAGGAAGATAGTGAGAGACCGGAAAGCGTGGCGTGACATGGTCCATAGGGCCACGAAGAGTCGGACACGACTGAATGACTGAACTGGAATATGAGAAGTAACGAAGCAATTTAGGTACATTAAAAAAAAAACATAAAATAACTAAAAAAAAGAAAAGACAAAAGAGTGCACCTAGCGCGCTGTTCCAAGCGCGCTAGGTGCCACTCTTTTTTTTTTCTTTTTTTAACTTATTTTAGGGTATTTAATGTACCTAACTTGCTTCGTTACTTTTTACCTTTTGAGTTTAGCCAAGGCCTTTTTTTCTCCGGGCGAACAGTGCCGCCAGTGCCGAGCGTGCCAGTACGCCGCATCCCAGTGCGCCCAGTTTCCAGCGTCATACTGGGACCATAATTAGTATGGCGCTGGGACCCAGTGGCGCTGGGTTTTGCAATAGGGGTAGCCTGAGTTTTACTGCAAGGAATATAACACAGCTCTCGTTTTCGCGAGAACTGAGTGTCAAATATGAAACTTAATGTTCCTGCTGACGTTCAACAACAGCGACGGACGGCACTATCCATTAGCATGCATTTTGCAGCTGTACAATAACCATGCTATGCCATATAAAACATTCGTGGCGGGATGAAGCGAACCAAGATAGCACAGTTGCAACAAAAAGAAAGAAAAAAAAAGAATAGGATCTGAGCACGGCATTTCTTGTTCATGTTGTTTCACGGTAAAGTGGCTCAAGTGGGTGCGCAGTTTAGAGGCAACTCTGGCTTTGTTTTTGTTTTTGTTTTATTTTATTTTATTTTATTGCGAACGCAATACTACGACAGCCAAAGCGAGCTATGCCGTGAAGAGGCGTAGCTATGGTCTCCTCACAAAAAATTCAGCCTGCCATGACATTTGAATTCACTTTACCACAACGCCACGGGCAGAAGCTGCCAACTCGGGAGGCTCCTTTCACATGGGAGGGTGATATTAGAATCAGCCTGCCAGAACCGTTAACATTCTCGTTGGCCCTAGGACAGGCAGGCAAGTCCATACGGCTTGATTGAAGCGTGAATTTATATTGCTAGCCTACGCTCTCGCGTCATACTCTTAATGTAGCACCTTACACTGATAGGACGTGATAGGAGAATAATGTAGCAGGAAAAATGAGCTTCCGTCGTTGCTTTCGCCATTGAACTAGGGATCACCAGAGCTAAACCACAAATAATTTTTTTTTAATTTCCACTCCTCTCTATTAAACGTTTAGCGGAACGTTTTTCACAAGCTTATGATGTTTGTCGTCGATTTGCGCAGGCGGGAGGTTTTTTCTTTTTCTAGCCAAAATAATTTTCTTTTTCTAAATTTGCCTTTCGAGGACGTGATTAGAGCGATTTACAAAGTCTTGCTTAGGTAACCTCGAAGTTTGCAACGCTCTCTTGATATCCACTCTCGATTTTCGTATGAAGAAAATCTAGAGTTGGGTTCTGCCTAATTTTACACAAATAGAACAATCGTAGCTGTCATATAGTGTAATAGTTTGGCCATTTAGCGCTCCCGCGATCTACGTGTGACTCTACGCACGACAAAATTCGTTAATCTGTCATAACCACCTAGTTGTGAAGAAAAAAAAGGCTACTAATTTCAGTTTTCTGATTTTCGTTGTTTTGGTATACTTCTGCTTGGTGTTTTTTGAGGCGGGTGCTTATGGCCCAGCAGAACAGTGGACGCGCATGTTTTGATCCGCTTGTCTTATTCGCGGATATATCTTGAAGCAAACCAAAACTATTTATTCACGGAAGCCTAAAAAAAAGCAAAACAAAAGCGAAAAATAAAACTTTCCGCAACACTCTCTATTGCACCTTTCTAATTCAGCTTTTCAGCATTGCTTGTTTTACAACCGAAAAGTTTTATTCCCGGCCACACTTCCACAGCCTTTGTCAAAATGAAGAGGCATCTGTCTCTTTGGGGACATTTATGCTTGTGAGTCGCGGACGTCGCGCGACCTATTTCGTTCCATTCGGTTGGTTTCAGAGCACTATACGTAAGCAGGAAAGGTGAGTAACGAATCGGACAATTCCAGTGATTCCAAAAGACCGAGGGGCAGGAGAACCATCCCTCGCATTGTAGTTCCAGGAGTGGTAATAAACCATTGTATCTTTTCGACATCTCTGTCCTAGCGATCTTCGAGAACATGGAGTCACTGATTACACTCCTTAGTTTACGCAAATGGGGACGATTTCCATTTCAATAAACAATCTCGGTACGAGACATTTCGGTTGGAAAACAAGCTTGCAGAAAAGATGGCAAAGGAATCGCTATAGTTTCACTGATGGGCAACCTCATTTACTGCTGCCGGCATTGTTGTCCCAGTCGACGACACAGCAGTAATTGGTACCTCTGTTTTACTTTGGCGAGACTGTTTCCGTTGCCGTAACAATCGCTCCCTGCGCCACTCGCTCGCCACGCATGCACGGGAAGCTAGTATAATGTATGATCGGCAGGCGACACGATGTGGTGCCACCGCGAGACAAAACTTGACCTTGCGTTCTCCATAACCGCGAATTCGGGAGAAAGACACAGCTTCGGCAATCTGGAGATGAAAAACTGGTTTCTTTTCTGCAGCCGTTGTTAAAGGCCTATTATTGTCTCAATCGCTGGCGCCGCTACAGGCCTGCTTCTCCCTAAACTTGCTGCCCAGAAGAATGCTGACTATTCGTGTTAATCACTTAAGCAACATATCTATCTTTTTTTTTCTTTCTTTTAGTTGTGCAGTGACAAACATTTTTTCCCAGCCTGGATTTCATTGAAAAGAGCGTCGTTTCGCTTATGTTTTACATGATCCTTAATTGCCATTGAATCGATTGAAATCAAACGCCACAAATTCCACACAAGTCAGAGTCAGCACTGAAGAAACCCGATGTCAAAATGAATGAGTGCTGTGGCGCGTGTGGCGAGGCATATTCCGCCCGAACTACTGAAACCTCGAATAACGCAGCGGCTGTCACTACTCACGAGACACAATCGCAGAAACAACGAAATTCTCTTGGCACCCGCTCAACAGTTCGCGGCTTGGTTTTCCTTTCGGAGCGATAAGGTTTTTCCAGCTTTCCTACCCCGATATCCTTTATCGTTATCTCGCGGTCCCGCGTAACGATGACGGGGACATCCGCATAAGTGATGCAAGGAAAAGAGACTCGAGCCCAGTATTTTGAGGTGTCCAGTGTTCCACCCCAGAATAAAGGCTCTTTAAGAAAGGGGTCGACTTAACAGCCATATCTCGGCAAGGAGGACATGTGTGGAGACCATACACACAGAGTTAACGCTGCTTGTTCGGCACGTATAAGTTGTGTAGTAACTGAGGTGTAGCGAAATTGTCCGTTTGTGGGGCTTCTGTTATATCGCTCAGTGTTCGACAGAACTGCCGGCATATGTTCTGGCTAGCGTTAACTTAGTTCGCAAATTTACTACATTTAGTTATGCTATAGCGTTTCTTATTTCGCTTGAGGAACATGCCTGAAGTTGTGGATGGAGGTGCAAGATAGCGCTGGGTTCCAACCTTCTCGTTCTATGCTCCCAACTACCTAATAATTGTTAGTACAGATCTCTACTTCCAGGCAAACTTCGGCATGTCGTGTCAGAATTCTGTATTGTGAACTGGGCGGCGTAACCTGAGAACCTCTAACGCGGTTTTATTAAGGGGTGAAGTGTACCTTAGTCATGACAACATAGCTTGTGAAAATTATTTTGAATTACACTACTAATCACCTTGCTCAAAATCGGTCAAATGTATTTAAATACGCCGCGGGTAAAAAAATATGTAAATAAAGAGAACCTGCGCACAAGCAAACATCTGAGTCATTTTTCTGCTTTCAATTGAATGAATTTTCGGGGGTTATTCTGACGCCGAAACATTCCCCTGGTGCCCAGTTGTCAACCGGTCCGCAGTTCGAGGAGAATAAAAGAAGTACAGTAGTTAGTCTCCATAGATATAATATCGCATTTTAATGCACTCAAGCTGAATTTATTAAAAGCGGCGTTTTAATAAGATTAAAAAGCCAACATCGCCACTGCCGGCGATCACAGAGTCCGAGCTTGTAGATCCTGACGTGACGATAGTGGTGGGGAAAAAAAAAATGTTTCTTTCTCAAAGCGAAATTATTCACTACTGACCGCTTTCTCCTGTAAGACGACTGTCATCATAACCAGAGTGCCGCAGGAATGTTTTGTACTATCAATAGAAAACATTTTAAAGATCATGTGGATCTAGGAACGAGCTGTTCTTTAAAAAAAAAAGATACAAAAAACAAATCACGTATATGATGTTCGCAATCGTGGTTTCAGTGAATGAAATTAGCTGCGGCCGTCTATCGACGACAGTATCTCGGCGATGGTTGCCGCGAGCACGGTGAGCATCATGCAGCGTCATGTACACCGGTAGGCTGATGCGGGAAAAGAAAGAGTTGCAGAATCCGCCTGCCGCTGCAACGGGGCAACGGAGCCACGACCGCAACTGATTTCATTCACTCAAAACATGTGTGAGTGGACCACATTCGTGGCGCGCAAATTCGTCATTCATGCCATTTTTCGCCTTTCGCGGGAATTCTTTAGAGCTAGAAAAAAAATATATACTCATGCAGCTTTCTTTACCGGGAATAAATGGAATAGGAGTTTCTGAAGGTGCACTCGAACTTCGCAAATCATACTTGTTGTTAAAGGGGATACTTAGTAACTTGGGAAAACTATCTTGCTTACTAATTATTGAATTGCACAACATAAAAATCGCATTTGGGGCGCAAGACGACTGGAAGATCATGAAAATAGTTTCCCTGGCCTACCTAAATTTTTTATTTTTTAAGCGTCGGCTAAAGGTAGCTGAAAAAAAAAAAAAAAAATATATATATATATATATATATATATATATACATATAATATAGAAATGTAATATATACATACATTCTAAAGCGGACAAAGAACAAACACCGCTGCGGCATCGCCGCGCCATCACCATCGCTGGTCTCCGGCCCCCATCTCTCTCGCGCTGAAGCTGTGCCCTGCGGCTGGTGATTCGATCCTTCTGTGCCTGAATTACTGCCAGTGTTAGACGCTCGAACTAACTATTAAATCCACATTCCAGTATGGTTTGAGTTGAGCGCTAAGTACAGCATATATGAAAGTGAACAAAAGCGTTTTCAGGGCATTCTGAGTAGAGCAAGCCCACTTTGCAACCGTCAGAATAAGGTATCCATATTGATGACATGTATGCCTCACTTGTTTCGCGTTTTGCTCAGCGCCGGAGAGCGTTTCCCAGTAATCCTCCAAGGATTAACCATCTCATTCAGTCTTTTCCGTGAAGAATGAGATACATAAATGGTTTCGCTGTTGTCAAGCATATCGTGCAAAACAGAAAAAACTGGGTCGTCCTTCAGACTTGCTGTAAGGTAAGCAACGTGGGCGCAGCTTATCGGGTCGATAAGAAGCTTCCACGAAGAACGCCCAGAGCTTACCACGGCCCGCGATCCTTCCACCGAAGATGTTTAACTTCCGGTGCTGTTACAATTTCTATCTTATCACAAGCTTCCTTAAGAACAAGATGAGGCGCCATTGCGTTTCTCAAGCAGCTGCAGGAACATGTACTGGTGCGGACATAAGTAAACGGGGCACGCAATTTCATTCTAAAACTTCTCACGCGTTTCATAATTGAAACTTGCAGTCGTGGTAATCGGTAGTAGACGCCTGTGCCCTTTCACTTGGACCAATATAAATTTCATATCTACAGTGCAGAAGGTGTGATTTTAACTTGAACAAAAAAGCGTGCTCCGTTTATTATGTCCGCACCTGTTTATGTATACCCAACCATGCACAAAGGTGCAGGTAGTTTTTATTGAAGGTGAAATTGCTAGATTTTTGTTTTGTGAAAGTCTGGTGCAGCTTCCAATAGACGTTATATATATATTATTTCTTGTGTCCACCTTGCAACAAATTTGGTTTGATTATGGGGTTTAAGCGACTCTGGCTATGAGAGATGCTGTGTTTACAGTGCTCTAGTAGTAGAGGGCTACGGAAATTTCGACCACCTGGGCTTCCTTAGCGTGCAATGACATTGCACAACACACGGGCGCTTTGCGTTTTTCCTCCATCGAAAAGCGGCCGCCGTGGCTGGTATTCGATCATGCATCCTTGCGCACAGCAGTCGAGCGCCCTAACCACTGCACCGCAAATGCGGGACGCCCTAAAAGAGCATTCGAAGATGTCTTTATTTTAGGCTACTATCACCTAATTTAAAATAATAATGATTTTGTTTCGCATGTTGCCGCGGCTTCCCACCGTGCGTAGAGGTCACATGGAGTTAAGCTTGATTGATTTGTTAGCACGGAAAAATCGCATGCCATCAATGTACGTTCATACGAACTTCCAGGAAGAAATTGTTCACATGATCGTGAAGCCAAAACAATAGGCGAGAATCGCTTATAGAAAACGGTCTGCGCAAAAATTAAATAAAGATTAAGAGAAGGTTTCAGCTTCGTCGTTAGAGTAGACGCGGTTGTGGCTTTTCACGGCGTTTTCATTACGCAAATTTTCGAAATTGGGGGATTGTCATAGAGTTTAGAAAAATGGTAAACATCTTTAGTTAGTTTAGTTTTGAGGGGAGCGCAGCATCTGTCCCCCTTCTCGGTGGGCACCTCCAACTTACAATGAATGACATACAATTGGAAGCGCATACTTTGTCGGTTCGAATCCCTATTTCGCAAACCAGGCGCCACCTTGCCTATCAGCTGGGCGCTAAATGGGCGCCGAGATGGTGTGACACTACCGTCAACGCTACGCAAAGAACGCTTGACTGCTCTACTCCTCGCCTCTGTGCATTTGGCACATCGCTCGATTCAGAACATTGATATGAAATATTGTGCGTTTCTCTCTTTCTTTTTAGACACGTTCTTCTCACTTCTGGGTCATGGTGACTTCTACGCCTTGTCTATTGAACAGGCTGTATACGCTTAACGTAAAAGCAACCGAAGGTGCAAAGAAAAAAGAAAAAGAAACACCGTTGCTACACTCTACTAAATCTATGCGTTTCGGCGTGGTGATCTGTACTTTTCTATCTTGCCGACTCCACGCAGTAGCCCCGTAATTTTTTCGGTCGCAAGAAGTGGGAGTTCAGTTGGTTGCGACAAGCGGCTCACTGCTCCACATACGACAGGAGCTATGAAAGCAGCAAACGTTTGTCAGGAAAAAGGTTAGGAATCGAAATACACAAAGAGTGCTGCTAAACACACACACACACACACACACACACACACACACACACA
>JAJIZL010030307.1:7248-28369 GCA_023969395.1 Amblyomma maculatum
GTGACTCTTGTTACTGTAACTTACAGTTTGCCAATGTAAACTATTTTGCTTCTGTAAATATATATCTCCTCCTGACCATCATCAGATCATTGTCTTCTGCTTCTTTACCTGCCGAACACGAACTTAACATCACTGGGGGGGGGGGGGTCATTTCTTACCGACATTAAAAGTTTTTCCCTCTTTCTCCTTCCAATATTATTAAAGTTTGCTTCGTTGAGGCTTTTTATCTTTTTGCGCTTCATGAGCGCAGGACTACGTACTGTGAGAGCAGCAAGAAATACCCTTGCGCTCATCATGACGACCACACGACAGGATCGTGTTGCGCTTGTTGATACACGTGTTGATTTTTTGTACGCTACTCCCTCTAGTTTTGGTCGCTTATTTGGGTATTCGCAAGCTTTGGTTCTGCACAATCTGCCACCTGCCTCACAACCAAGGTTCACCATAAGTCACTACCGTAGCACATCCGATGAAGGCCTTCTCATGTTCATTGTGCATCCATGCTCAATGTCACCATCACGGGCGGTTACGATGGTCCGATGAACAACGCTACGTCGGGTGCGTAGAAATTGAAGCAAGAATATTTGTCTACGGATTTAGCTTGGCACATATTCGGCTGGAAGCGTGTCACAATTTGCAGATGTAAAGTTTGCCGCTGTAAAGATCGAAATACAGAAATGCGCAGCTAGCTTGTCACATGCATAAGAAAGCGGATTTTTATTAGCAATGCGTCCTTCAGACTTAGTTTGGCCGAGCGAGAAATTCATGATGTGGAGGTTTAGTGCAGTTATACACACTTTGAGCTTTCATGTAGCAATAAACGGCGAATAGGAGAGAAAAGAAAAATTAAACACGGAAATGAACTAATACCTCCAGCCTTAAAATGAAATAATATAAAAGAACAGTGTCATAGACCGCCGCAGCGCGATCAATTTTAATAGGTGTGTATTCAATGGCCGCTGCTGTCCCGCATTTCCTGTTTCGGTTTCATCTACAAATATTTAGGATTACATGTGCGCCACTCAGTTGATTATGAGCACCAAGTGGATGGCGAAAAGAGCTGGTCCACAATTGTTGTTTCGGTTTTACTGCCGAGGAACTTCTTATTGCCCCTCACCCACGTTTGGCAGCGAACACATATGGCCATTATTGATGGTTCAACCCTTTGTACCAAATTAGCAGCATTGCGTTTATTTCGATGATGAGCCGAACGCAAATTTTGCCTTTGACACAGGCGGATAATGATTGAGTAATCACCAAGAGCCTGTGAAGATGAACCACAGACACTCATCATCGGGTCTCCACAAATATATTTTGGCAGGACCTGCTGTGCCAGGCTGCAAAGGGACAGCGAACTACCGGCATTCAGTCCTGTTGCCAGGTAGAACTAACTGCGCGTGCTTGGCAGGTGTGCTAAGGCTGTCGTCGTCTTCTTCGCCGAGACGACGATGGCATGCCACAGGGCCCTCCTCTCGCGATGAAGCCATGAGCGAAGGGGAATGGCGAAAGGTGGACCCCGGGAGTGTGAACCGTACGCGGCCGGCGAGAAGTGGTATGATCGAGACGGGTTGCAGTGGCACAGTTTGCGATGACATCCGAGTCAAGGTGGGCGGGTTTAAGGCGATGAACGGAAATCGTGTCCTCCCGGCCGTTGATACGCAGTAGAAAGTACTTAGGAGCACGCCGGAGCACCTGGTACGGACCATCGTATGGCGACCGTAAGGGTGGACGTAGAGCGTCGTGGAGAACGAAGACGTGTGTGATCCGCTGCAGGTCGGGTGAACGTGGATACGACGGGAATAGTGGCGCTGACGTGGTGGAATGACATTACCCATAGCGCTACGCGTAATCTGTGACGTCAGGAGGATTGGGTGGCGAGGGCTCGAAGAACTCGCCAAGGACGCCGAGAGTCCAAGCAGGACGAAGGGTAGGCAATCAATCCATGGTGCAGGGAAAGCGGACGCCATAAGTAAAGCTATCAACTGCCGGTGAAAACGTTCAATAATACCATTCGGAATAGAGTGGTTAGAAGTCGTCCTAGTGTGGTTAACGCCGCGAAGCCGAGATAGGTTAGCAAGGAATACTGAGTCACACTGACGACCACGATCAGTCGTAATGGTGGAAGGAACGCTGTAGAGGCTTAGCCAGAGTGTGAAGAGCGCTCTTGCGATTGACTACGTGGTTATGTCTAGAAGGGGCATCAGGTTAACAGGTAGCGGTGGTTCCCGCAGGGAGGAAGAGGACCTTAATGTCAACTGATGCGGGCGTCCAGGGTCGGGAAGGATCCACGGGGAGTTGCAGTGTGTTGTTGCATTTTACTTTGCTGGCAGCTGAGGCACGTGCGCGACCAGCGGTGAATGTCGACGATGATGCAAGGCCAGACATAACGAGCCATGACGAGGCTCTGAGTTGCGTGGATGCCAGGATGAGCCAAAGAACGGAGGGCATCAAAGACGGTTCGGCGGTATGATGGAGGCACGTAGGGGCGAGGGCGACCGGTCGACGTATCACAGACGAGAGGAACGGCACAGTCTAGGAGCACGACGTCCTTCAATACCAGAGGGGTGTTGCGCGTGCGAAGCCGTTGCAGCTCGGCATCGGCTCGGTGAGCAGCAGCCATATCCGTGAAGGCGATTATTGGCCGTACATTGTCCGTCGCATTGACGTCAGCGCGAGAAAGAGCATCGGCAACTATGTTCGACTTGCCGCTGACGTGACGAATGTCGCAGGCAAACTCAGAAATATAGGCGAGCTGCCTGATTTCCCGAGAAGCATAGGAGGAACTGTTGGATGCCAGCGCAGAGGTCAGAGGTTTGTGGTCAGTCAAGATATAATAGGTGCGTCCTTCGATAAAATAACGGAAATGCTTCACGGCTTAATGTATTGCAGGCAGCTCGCAGCCTAAGGTGCTGTAGCGGCGCTCATGGGGTGCAAGCTTCTTTGAAAAGAAGGCGATTGGCTGCTATACGCCAGCCACAACTGTTGCAAGACCGCGCCGAGAGCAGTGTCCGATGAGTCAACCACGAGTGAAGTGGGCGCATCACATTTGGGATGGACGAGGAGCGTGGCGCCGGCGATGCCAGCTTTAATGCCGCTGAATGCGCGGTCAGCGGTATCGCTCCAAGCGACAAGAGCTGTCGGCTTGCTGTGGCCTGAGCGAAGGTTGTGAACAGGCTGCAGTATTGCAATATAACGAGGAATGAAGCGCCGATAATAGTTGGCGAGGCCAAGAAATTCGCGCAGCTGGCGAGTGGTAGTGGGCCGGGGCAATTGAGTGATGGCAATGACACGGGCTGGTAACGGGCGGATTCCATGGGCATTCAGGCAATAGCCGAGAAAGTCCAACTCTGCAATGCCAAACTCGCTTTTCAGTCAATTCACCACTAGACCAAAGCGGCTGAGCCTGGCGAGGACTTGATGCAGATGAAGCTTGTGGGCCTCTGTCGTAAGGCTGAAGACGAGAATGTCATCAAGATAGGCAAAACAGCACGTCCATCCGCGTAGGGCTTGGTCAACAAAGCGCTGAAAAATCTGGGCCGCATTGCGAAGACCGAAAGGCATCCTCAGATATTCAAACATCCCAAAAGGCATAATAGTAGCGGTCTTAGAGATATCCGAGGGCTTTTAAAGAATCTGGTGATATGCCTTTACGAAACCAACCTTGCTGAAGATTGTGCAATCCTGAAGGGCCGATGTAATATCCTGGATATGTGGAATCGGGAAGCGGCGAGGGACTGTTGCCTTGTTGAAAGCCCGGTAACGCCACACGGGCGCCAGTCGCCGTTCGTTTTCGCTACCATGTGGAGGGGCGATTCCCAATGGCTGAAGGGGGACGGATGAAGTCAAGCCCCAGTATGTGCTCGAATTCTTTTTTGGCAACAGCGAGGCGATCCGGTGCAAGGCGACGAGCGCGATGAAACACGAGAGGCCCAGTCGTCACAATATGGTGAGTCACACTGTTCGCGACCGGTGCTTTAAGGGACGGGGGTCGGAAAACATCCGACAACGCGGCAAGGATGCTGGACCAAGGGTTGGGAGCTTTGTTGTGCGCATGGAGGAGCCGGAGTGGTGGATCGCGGCAAGAGACGCCTTGGACGACTAGGCTCGTTCGGAATCCAGTACGTGCCTTTGCCGCATGTCAACTAGGAGCCTGTAGTGCCACAGAAAGTTGGCGCCGATGATTGCGAGCGCCAGTACGCGATGACAAATACCCAGCGAAAGGTACGGCGGAGTCCGATGTCGAGAGTCACCGACTTCTGGCCATATGTCCGAATGATCGATCCGGTGACTGTGATCAGAAGTGGAAAGTCTGAAGGATGGCGTCGCTCAGCCAACGTAGGCGGAAGAACACAGATCTCGGCACCGGTGTCGATTAGGCAGCGGACTTCGTTATACGGTCAGTAACATGGAAGAGGTGGGCCGAGAACACCAGTCGCCTTCAGTGTTCTGCCGGACCGGACCCCGCGAATGAGCAGGGCATTGGCGTGCGCGAAAGCCATAGCGGCGGTGGTACCAGCAAAAGGTTTTGGAGGGCGGAGAACGGTAGCCAGGAGCACTGAGGCTGGTACAGCGAGGTGAAGTTAAGGAATACAGCCGCCGCTTACTAAGAGCTGCAACTTCAGCTGTAAGCCTCATCAGCATCAGTGAGACGGGAATAGTGATCGTCAGCAGCTGCGCTGGGAAACTGAGGGAAAAGAGGATGATGAATTGTTTCCACGGATGGAGAACCGGCGTCCATTTTCTTATCTGCCAGCGGAGCGAGGGATTCTAGTGTCTGAGATGAAGACACGTTCGCGAGCATGCGCACCTGTGGTAGTAGACGCTGCAGGAAGAGTTCCCGCAGGAGTGCGCTGTCGTGTGAAGCAGCGGAGTCTCCAGCCAAGGCGGTCATGTGACACAACAGCTCGATAAGCTTGCGATCTCCGAGCCTTTCTAAGGTAAGGCGCTGCTGCAGACGACGCGGCTCCGTTTAAGGAGTTTGCTGGATCAGCGTCGCCCGGAGGTAGGTATTCTGTTTAGGTATTCTGTTTTTAATGCCCTTTTGGTCTTGTAATGCTCTTAATTGTCCTTTTGATTCTTTTATTGCTCTTAATGCCCCTTTTGTCGCTCTTAATGCCCCCTTTGGCTTTTATCGCTCTTAATGCCCCCTTTGGTTTTTATCGCTCTTAATGCCCCTTTCGGCCTTATTTCGATTTTAGTTTGTTTCTTCGGATCGTGCCATCTTTAACTGTTTTTACCTATGGGCCTCCCCGTTTTTCGCTTCTTTATTTTTCATAGCCCTGCCGTTCTGCCTTGCTTTGACCTATATTGTTATCGTGCGCCTTTTAACTTTGCGTTCGGTGTTCTACGCCACGTGCAAACTTAGCAGTTGTTATCAATTCTTTCACGCCCACTTTTCGTACATATATATCGTGTCACTCTCTAATAAAAACCAGTTGAAGTCAGCGCTGCGTTGTCGTTCTCTTCCTGTGTCTGTTTTGAAGTGCGCTAGTTTGCTTTCCAAGATTATTTACCAACTAGCCCGTTCTTCCACCCTTGCACGATAAGATTTGTTTCTCCATGCCGCCAGGTAGCACGCATGCTATGTGAGGGCTCGATTGAGAATTAAACGATTATACCAGAGCGCTTATATATTTTGCTGTGATATACGCCTTCCTGCAGACGTGTATGATCATTTTACTCTTAAAACATTTTGAGGTTTGTGCGAAACATGTCAATTTTAGAAACTGAAAATTACTATAACTATGCTTTTTTTTGCCCCCCCCCCAAAAAAAAAAAAAATTATAAAAAAAGAAATTTTGCTGCCGCCGGACGAATCCCTAAAAGCCCTATCGTGGATTTTGCGTATTCATGTCCTTTATTATAATCCTGAAATGAAAACATATTACTATTATCTAAGCAAGCCCATTGACCTCTCCCGAGTAAAAGCTACGAGAAGAAACGATAGCAACATCTGCGCTGTAACGCCTAGACCACATCTAGACATATCCTGTTTCAAACCAAAAACAATTTGAGGAACACTTAAGCTCCGCCCTTACGACAAGCTCTCGCCCTGTAACCCTTTTATTTACACAATCATTGGCACACAGTCGAAAATACCAGTTTAAGTGAAAAAGCAGACGACATTTATATAGTCACCAAGCCGCTTTTCCTCCTCATTCCGAAGCCGTATATGCTTGCCTTGTGTGCCCTAATCAATAGCTTGTCTGGGCCGCAACATCTCTCATTCGTTGAGAGTTCGCCTAAAACCCAGAAATTTTTCTCTAACAAAATAAATGTATTTATAAAAGTAAAACATTTGGGGCAGGCGACGACAGTATTCAGTTGGGAGGGGTCAGTTTGAAATTTCCCCGCGAGATCAAGTGACCCTGACGCCTTGACTGCCAAGAAATCAAAATTATTCGCTCCCCGCCGTCAACAGCGACAAGGTCGAATATGACTTTTCTGCGATGCGAGATCACTGTCGTGTAAAAATGAGCCAGGTGCAGCTGTTTATATGTGAGGAATGAAGACAGCTCACCAGTGATAGTCTTCTTTGTTGGCTTGAGCTGCATTCCTTAGAATGTCTTTAAAAGTGTTGGTTCACGTTCAGTGGAAAGGCATTAGGACCTCCCTGATGGGGAAAGCAGCCCATCGGCGTCTGCTTGAAGAACCGGACACAGAAAAGGGGTATAAATAATAGTAGAGAAGTACAGTATTTAGGAATAAAGCCAACAGTGAATTTTTTGCTTAAGCATGCTTTTAAACAAGATTCAGCAAAACTATTAAGATCGAGTATATGTCTTAAAGTAATTAAAAATAACAAAGAAAGACTCGGTAAAGCTGCCGTATATGAGCTACAGATGCCTAAAAATCGCAAAGTAAAACAACATATGAGTGAGAATTACTACCGAAGTAAGAACGCATCGTGACCATTTACAGGAAGTGTTCGGTAAACCGGTGTACGTACACGTTAGCGCATCTCTGCCATGCTGGACTTCTCTAATAATGGGCCGGTCCACAAGCCCGTCGCCGACGATGAAAAGGTGTGCTCGGTATAAATTGAAATTTAACATTTTAAGGCTAAATTGTATTCGCTACCTAAATCTAATATTGCTATCGAAATCAGACCGAAATACCGAAAACAACAGGACCGGTGATTTTCGTTTGGATTTCTACACTGTCTGCTTCACACATTTCGCTTCTTGCTAGCATGGGAGGTTCCAGTGAAGTTAAATAAATTTCAGGCCTAATACAAGTACCTTCCTGTCAGTGCTGTTTTACACTACCTAAAGCAGCAAGGAAACGAGTCATTCACGTCAGTGCTTTTCACAGACGTGTGGTACTCACATTTCCTTCCTAATATTGCGTGCAGATTCCACAGAATGACTGTAAGGATTACTTCTTCTGGTGATGTCAGGGAATAAAAATCATTAAGCATTAATTTCCTAATAAAACTTTAATTGCCATAGCAATTCTACATTCAACGTTTTGATTCTGGTATTGATATTATGTCCGCAATTTTCCAGTGTAAGATAATGTACATATTGTTTAACATTCTATTAACGCATATTACGCAACAGCATGGATAGCGATACTGTTGATGTCACTATTGGAAACTTTCGAATTCTTCTTAGCTCTTTATTCGACGGATTTCTCTCATTTCGAAGGAAACTCCTTATATACTTTAATTAATACTTCAGCGAAAAGTGCGCTCGTTATTATCAATTTACGCATTTAAAAAAAATAATGAACCTCATTTACAGCTGGGAGTATGTCTTTCAGTACTTTCTATACTGCGGCCGTGTTCATTTGATCAATACGTAAGGCAATACCTTTTTTTTTTATAGGATGCCTATGTCTTATAGCAGCGTCATATTTGTCCGCGCATCGCTGAAAGTGGAACGTCCAATTATCTTGAAAGTAATAACAGGGGAAGATTGCTCTTTTGAGTTCAGCCGATTCAAACAGCGGGCTAGTTTTTTATCCTCTTCCCTACCATAAAATTAGGAGGACGCTTAAACGTCCCCTAAAAGCAGACGCGATGGCGCCTTTAACGCTGCCTTGCCATCATGGAATGTTTGGAAGTGAGAGAATGGCTAGATGCGGAGAAATGTGGAGTACGCAATGCTTACTAGCGAACATGGCGCCTCAGTGCGGAATACATCGAGACTAATTCGTCAATCAGATCTTTATGAAAACTGAGATAGAATCAGGAAGGCGGGGTCATACTGGCGGATATTTAAAAGATGCGATGCGTGTAACGCCGCGACAACATTTCTTTTTGCACGAATCTCTTGTTTCTTCAACGCTAAAAGAGATTTTTTTGTGGGTACTCTGATCGCCTATTTTTTTTTTATACCCATACCAGCATGAGGAGAATAAATATGCGCGAGCACGTCCGCCACGTATTGCGAAACACATGGCATGGCGTCTCTCGTACTGGTCAAGGGCATCGGCAAAGAGAGTGCATGCATATATAACTGGTGTCTGCGCGCGCTTATTCAATCCGCCTTGCTCTCGAAGTCCTTGTATTCACCTCGTTCTTGTCTCGTACACCTCACTCGTCTGACATGAAGCTTCTGTTCGTGTGTGTGCTCGTCGTGACTGGAGCTGTCGTCGTCAAGGGTGCCCATGAAATCTGCAGTAAGAAAACCTACATTTCTCTCCACATTTGTTTAAGCATTGCTTTTATACCGCGTGTACTAGCAACATTTAATCTGGGTGTTACAAAATACGGTGTGCCATAGTCCCAAGAGAACCTAGAGAGCATTGCTGAATTTCCGCTATCCTAGTCTGCAGCACTGCAGCATTTATTTGTTCACTATAATAATGAATGTTAAAGAAAAACATCCCTTACCTTTTATTCATCTGCTTGAGTGAAAAAGAGTAAATGGAAATGTTGTAGATCGGCCCAAAAACCTGCAATCTATTTTGTTGTCATCAAGCAACAATTTACGTTGCTTTATTTATTGGCCTTTTAGAGTCCGCGAAATAAAACAAAAGGACCACTTGATGAAAGGGCAGAAGCTTCAGCGCTCCCAGTTGACCAGTCAACGAGGTTCACGTCTCTTTACAATGCTAACCTGAACGGGGTTCGGTGTTCTGGATTGGTGAGGCGTAAACGCCTGCAACTGTCCCAAGTAAGGTGTAAACCACGAGCAAGAAGGGCATTACGGTACAATAGATATCCCTGCGTCATGAAAGTGTGCTACGAGCAACTTTCTCTCAAGGCTGAGGTTTTCCTTTGTGGTCCTGAATGTTCTGGCTTGATGCCGCCAGTTAAGAATGTATCAGTAGGAAGAACATGTTTACGTCACGTCACTTCGAAGCGCGACGCGTCATCGTTGTCGCTGGCACAGTGCGCCCGATAGGGACGCTCCACGATACCTGGCCTCGAAACATAATGTAGGCTTCAAATAAATACCTGGACAGAGCAGCGTTTCATTCTGACTGCTCTAGTCGATAGCATACTCTCTACGAAGGAGTAGAAGGCCAAAATTATTCTTGTGTTAGCTGCCGCTGGTGGGAATAAAAGGGCCACAATAAAAGTAGAAATTTTGACGCATTCGATGCCGAGTAGCTGTCTTTATTATTATGAAGACTTACCTGGTGCTAAGGCAGTGACTCTCCAGAGAGCCAGGCACAAAACTTCTCCTATAAGTGAAGATATGCAGACAAATATCTTGGCATTAATGACTGCCGATTCTGTCGAAAATGTTCGTCATGTAAGTGTTGTCTTAAGGGCGTGGAAATCACATGCATGGTGGACCATGAGGGGAGAAAGTTTCACCCGTTTGATCTTGAACACCACCAGAAGTTAGAAAGGAATAATTTTCAAAGCTGAGATGGCCTCAACAACTCGATTTCGATAAAGTATTATGATGAGCCATGCATCCCTAAACACGTCCTCTGGACTGATGAAAAAAGCTTTCCTGGAACGCGCAAGGGAATCTCCACAATTATATATTGTTGGAGCACAGGAAATCTTCACTATTGGGCTCAATCGCAACATTGGTACCTGTGGTCTTTTAACGTCTGCTGCGGACATTTTTCTGTCATCTTCGAGCACATGCTCACGCGGCAGCACTACAACGACGAGGTCTTGAAGAGGCCAGGAGAAAATTTCTGCACTGACCTTACATCTTCGAGACTTTTGGTCAAAGAACAATGGGCGCCTCCGCACAGCGAGTTCAGAAGTAGCCTAATGAGGTCTTCCAAAAGCGATGAACTGGGCAGTTCGAAATAGTGTTATGGTCTTCACGTTCAACGGACATAAATCACCTTGGCTTCTTTTTGCGGCAAAACGTGAAAGTTTCGGTATATTGAACCGAGACAGCCCCGACAGACACACTACAGGCGAAAATTGAAGAGGTCTCTTTTACGAAAAAGGTGTATATTGTAAGATATCATACAAATCAAGTATGTGCGAAGTTACTGCACCACATACCGTACGATATACGCACACGTGTGTTATCAGACAACTGTAATAAATAAAACTATATAATCTATGTGATACGCGATGAATAATTCACATTAAACACTCATACAGAATATCCAACTATATGATATCGCATAGGCATAATAAATTGTAAGCTAAATTGTGTACTGTACATCCATGCGACAAGTCAAGTCGATTTGTAACTTTGTCAAGCACAGTTAGCCATAGCTACACGTCATAAGACTGCAAAATATAGGATTGTCGCTACCTTGAGGAAGTATTCAATAGGTGGGCAATGTGTACATTGATATATGGCCCATCATGCTTCCTGTAAAATCATCAAATTATTTATTCTTACTCACGGCAGGTGGGAAAGAATAGAAGTAACATGGTTATCGTAGCTCCTGAGTTAGTTGATGTCCGGTGGTTTTGGATCTTGGTTCAGGCGTATATATTCCCTGAAAGTAGCAGCAAGAAGGAAATAAAAGTGCCGAACGACGAATTTCAACATACTTTCCCAACCTATCCATTTCCTAAGAACCGAACAAAACCGGCTATTTTGGTTCTTGCATGAACATTAGTAGCACGTGCGTGACCCGGCCGTGCCGAATCTTCGCCGAAAAAGTTTGGACCAGCAACTCCTTCCAACTGTTATTTTCTGTAAGTTATGAAGACAGCGAGCCTCATGATCCCTAGAATGCAAACTGCTCTACAACTCTGTTGTGCATGCGGCAACAAATATGTCAAATGTAATTGCTCTTTAATCTGAAGTTCATGCTATCTCAGATTAATGCTAATGGTATGTATATATCATTGCATGTTGGTTTGACGCCCTCAACGCGACTCAGACTGACACTTGCCGTCGTTGTAGACAGCCGCCTTTTTCGTTCTTCCTCTATTGAAAACTGCAGCCCCATCAGAGCTAATTATTCGCTGAAACCAGAAACATAAATGTAGATTTGCGTTTGATCATCAATAATGATGCAGAATGTACACCGAAATTCCAGAAACCTCAACAGTAGTGCAGCAGCAGAAGTATTCAAGAGATGTCAATCCTGCATCGTTTCAGGAGGGGCTTGTTTGAGCAAATTTGATAATATGCAAAAGATGGAGAGAGCCACACCTCAGGAGTTTTATCGGAGAGCATACGTAAAATAACGATTGATCTGCATGACGTGAGCTGGCGTTTTTGTCGTGTTGTTCGGAAACGGCAGTTATCTCGAAAAACCGTAAAGCCGTTTATCCACATCTTTTTATTATCTGTTGCTGTACTACATGATGCCCATTTTGTCCTTCCAGTACAATTTTTGTACCTATATTTTCCTCGCTGCTATCTTCGCAATGGATAATTAAATTGATATTTTTTTATCATTGGTGTTCACATATTGAACCTAGCGGCACATATCATAGGAGGGGCGGGGACCTTTAGCAAAAATGCGTCCGTGATAAGCTATATTGTTTGTGAAGCCTCTTTTTTATGCTTTTCTGTTTGTCGTCACTGTCAGCGTAGGTGACAGCTGAGGTGGTCGCCTCGTAGGGGAGACCTTCATTTCTCGCAACTTCATCGTCAACGTGCAAAGGAGTCTTAAAAGGCCGACGTACGGCCATCAGTATAATAGCATTGAAGGAAGTTTCGTCATCCTTTGAGTATGTGGCACGTCTCTGGCGCGTCTTGGGCTTTTCATGAACAAATGCTGACAAGGAATGTGTTGAGCTTGCCGGACAAAGAGAAGAGTGACGATGAAAAAAAAGAAAACCATGCTAGCAAGATGCCTGAGCTTCAGTGACTTACGGAGTTAAGTATGGCACACGCAGCGTCTGCAGCGATTCATCAGTGCCGGCACCCCTTTACGTTTTCTACGAAAGGCAAACCCTCCGAAATGTTAATAATGGACTGCTCCACGGAAGGGAATTTCGGAAAGTGTTTTCTCTTCCATAGCACCGCCGCTGCCTGCAAGTATCTCTGTCTCAAAAGACGGCTGTATGCATGGTCGCTTGCGGTCTTCACTTTCCTATTATCGAGTGGGTCTTCGGTAGGTCAGCTACGCCAGATCCCCATGCGCGTGCTCTCACATTGTCAGCGTGGTTTGGCTCGTGTTGTGGTAGCTGCCTCCTGTTTTGCCTCTGTTAAGTTTGGCCCCCAGGGACCAGATTTCATTTTCAGAATGGACAATGCGCGGTGAAATTATTGTTATAATTGTTATAAGAGGTTTATTTTAGCACAGAGAACATGCAAAACGTGGGAAACCTCACAGGCCGGAATTAGTGCATTTTAATCCTATATACTGCTCTAAGTAGTATTGTTGTATTGGTGGTGGTGAAAACCTTTTGATGGAGCCGGGAATTATTACAATAAAAAATGTAGACATGCTACTGATCCCGGCTGGTGGCCGACAGACCGTGCCATATTGCTACCGTTCCAGCCTGGTCGACTAGAGCCTCCTCTGTGAGGGCGGCTCTGATCTGGACATCGCGATCTCCCATCCAACTTGTTCCGTGAGACCCAATCTGGCCGATGGGTAAAATTCTTCACAGATTAACGTATCTTCGAAAGTGGCGCTCGGGAACTCGCAACGCCAACATCAGGGTGCAGTACTGCAGTAGGATGTTGAGTTCGGCTAGTTGGTTGTAATTCATTTTACATGAAAAAAACAGCACAAGGGACGAAGCTCAAAGGAATAGCAAGCATACTGATGAGCGCTGACTCGCAACTACAGTTTTATCCAGTAAAACAAAACATATATATTGAAGAGGGGTTTACTGGGGGTTGTTCGGAGGACTGGAGACAGAGACCGGCGACGCAAGACGTGCGTAGAGCGAAGCACAATCTCATCCGAACAAGACAGCCTGAGCTTTCAATGCGCGCCTTTTTTTTGTTGTTGTTGTTCTGAATAAAGATGTAGTTATCAGTAAGCGCTTGCCTGGGTGCTTCCTGCTCCCTTGTCCTTCGTCCCTTGCATTGTCTTTTTTTTTAATTTTATCTCAAATGAATTCCAATGGACGCATAGATGGGGGGAAGAGTGTCACCTGCGCTGGAGAGTGATAAGTACGGGCATGAAGGTACTCCATGTTACCTGTCATAGTTAAGAAGGGGTGTAATGGAGGGTAGCAAAGTCTTTTAGCGGTAGTGTAGTGCGATGTCGTTGTACATGTCTGCGAATCTCTGGCGCTGTCTTAATACTCGGTATCTGTCGCTCGGTCGTTGTATGCTAGAACCGAGAAATTTGCCGCTTATATTAACGTTATAAATGGGTTTGCCTGCATTAGCGCTAGAAACGCAAAGCAGTGGCTCTTCTCGCACCCGCTTCTTCAGCGTATGACGTTGCAAAGTTGGCGGCATGGTGATGTGCGGATCACATTCGGTGAGGTTTCGCGTTAAAATTGTGTCATTCAAGACAGGTGTTCCTTCTGTGAAAAGCAGCGCATAATCCCTTTACACGCCTTCATATAGTCAATTCCTGACGCCCTTCTCGAATCCATCGTGAACTCTTCGCTCTTAATTTAAACTTTTTGAACGACTGGGTGTAACCGCCCATCTTAAGCAACGAAGGGAATGACACCAATGTAATGTTTGGTATAAAATACACCCGCCACCTAATTCATAGTTGCACAGTTGTTACTATGATTCACAGAAATACAGATTCCATGACTGTAAATAACTAAGTTCAGACTCAGGCAATAAAAGTAACTTCTAATTATTTGCCCTTTTACAGGCCTGAACCAGGACCAGATAAAGGCACTCTTGAAGTGTATGGGAGATCATGTTCACTCAGAGGTACTGTTCAATCTATTATTCTGTATGTTGTACATCGGGGCAACCGGAATCATACCATGGACGCAAGATTCCTAAAAATTCTCCTACTGCAGGAAAGCAAGAAAATTTTTAGGGTGCTCTGCTTGAAAGTTTTCCATCGCCAGAATAAGCTCTTTTTTCTGTTTACAGTCCATTCAATTCAATTATTTCGTTTCCTTTTGAAGCGAGGACGCGGGACAAAAAGCCGTGAGCTAAAAGGTACATCATAGTGTAGCTAAGAGAATCCTAAACTTATTGGCATATCTAAAATATATTTTGTTCATGAAAGCAAAAAATTCATAGACCGGAAAGATGTGAAAAAATTATGCTGAAACGTATAAAAGTAAAAGTATAAACGTATAGTCAAAAATAGGTGCGGATAAAATGTAGAGAACAAGATTTGTACCTTTTGTTGCCAGAAACCTTTACTTAAATTGTAGAATTGTTGATGCACACATTACAGCCGGCAAAAGATAAATGGTTGGTTATGCGCGACGCCTTGACATACTCTTAAGTGCAAAGCAATGGTCAACCCCGGAATGCCTCACAGAAAACTCTCCGCTGTCCTGCTGCTGGCACAGAATTCCTCGGAACATGAGTAGTATACCTTCACAGAATTGACCAAAAACTGAATCTCTTCTATGACGGTAGGGACAAATGTGAGACAGACAACTGTCATTAATGTCGGCTAGATGGAGAAATCTCTCCACGTACTATAAGACGAATATTGACCTTTATCGACCGGTAACATACTAATTCAAGTTTGTGTGCTTTCAAATGGCGAAACGATTTTTGTTGCTATGCAGACCAGACGAGGACGCCACTTTGCGTGTCATGCTTGCATCGATGACATAGTTTTGATATGCTTCGTAGGGAGCACGAAAATTTGTTTCCGGAAATGAAGCAGTGTGCTTTCGCAGCCGATGTTTCGCAGGACGTTGCTTGACAGAATATGGCACATTTCGCGGCACTGTTGAAATTTAACGGTTTAAAAAGGCACGATATGCCAAGTGAAGAAATTTCTGCGTGCTTTGCCATGTGACATGATCTCCGAAGTTTGTAAAGGCTGCTTGTTCCCCACAGTTCCGAGGAAAGGTGAAGGAAATCATCCAAAAACAAGGTGACAACGTGGCCGCACTTGCTAAGAGGCAGTGCAACGTTGGCGTGGACTTTGTGAGTACGCTGTTCTGACAATCTTAGGCAAAAACTTTCTGATTTTGAAAATAGAATTATTGATAAAATGTTACTCGCTTTTTGCCGGTTATTAATAATTGTCATTTGAGCAGTCGTGAATACACTATGCCAATGCTTCAAACCCATAAACCAATAATATGTACAGCGGTACATGCACCCGCAAAACTTTTGAAGCGGTTTGAAATAAATTAGAGTTGACGAAAAAAGATTTACAGTAGTTTAGCTTGCCTAAGCACGAATATACATGCAGCATTTTTAGCACTTGTATAGATATGTTTTAAGTGGTTTTGCTCTGCTTTGCCGTGTTCTGCTGCGGTGAGCTAAATATTTACAGGGTGCTTCAGGCGCTTATCAGAATGAAGGAGACCTAACTGGGATCTCCTTAAGTTCGAGGAGAAGGACATTACCTCATCTCAAATTCCGACTCCGTAGCGGCGTTCGTAGCGGCGAACGCCGAACTTCTTGAATTACCGCAACCGTTGTGCGGATCGCGATCAAACTTGCGGGCGGGAACTGTGTGAGAACACAATAGTGCTAGCATTGGTGTCAAGACTGCCGAAATTGAGACACCTAGGTAAGTCATTGGGCAGAAAATGGTAGAAAATGTGGGGCATGTCATGCATAAACTCGAAGGTAGCAAACGGCTCTAAGGCTTATGCAGAGGTCGTGAATTAGGATAGCAATGGCGGCTGTTGGTTCCTTCTGGTCTACTTTCTTATCAATCATGCAAGGAGAAGATTCCGTTGCAGGACCGGGCTGCATCGCAATTCGTTATATCGATTGATCCATCGAACGGGAGTTCGTTAAACGCCTACAGCACTGCTACGTTTTGGGAAGGGGTTTCAATTCGATATTGTAAGAGTTAACTCCAAGCTATAGTTCGATATAGCAAGAATTCACTGTTTCAACTTAGACTCTGGTCAAAGATTTTGAAATTCGCCTCTTTGCTCCTCAATGGGGCCCTTCATTACTTAAATGATACCTCACTCACCCAACCGCTTTTGTTGTTTCGTGTAAAAGAGCATTCCTAAAAAAAATCGCTGGCATTTCAAGCTTTGCAGGGTGATCGAGAAACTACATTCGTTTAAATGTCCTGAGATAATGATATTCCGAACAATGCTCTAGCACTGTGTGTAATTTGTTTTAACAGATGAAGAAGGTGTCTAACAACGCATGCAGTTTCTACAGTGCCTGCAAGGCTTATTTAAACTAATTCGATACTTCATATATCTTCTGTATAACATGGCATTGACTCAAATGTACTATTATATTTTTCTTGATAGTGAGACTGTATGAAAATGAAATTATATGCCAGGAAATTATCTGATATATGCCTCATAGTGATTTTGTTTCTATTTCATAGGTTGAGGTGCTCAAGACCGTTTTTTCTGTGAGTACAACTTTATTTTTGTTTACTGCATGGTACTTCACGCTGCTCATAGACAGTCGCCTGCTTTCTCGTCCACTCGTAAACAGCTGCTTTAATGAAGATTTTCTGCTCAAGTCCGAAACTAAACAAACTAAGGAGCGGGAGTGCTTTCAAAATAATGCCAACGAAATAAAAAAGAATCACATTCCTGCATTCCCGCGCCGCTATTTCGGTGCTCTCAACTGTGGTTTGTGCGAATGAAATATACTGCTCTAGTGACTTGACGGCCCCAATGCAACGAGAGGCTTATATTTAGACCATGGTTCTCACGCTCGCGTTAGGCAATAGCCTCTTTTATTTTCAATGACCGGTCAGGCGCTCTGGCGCGACTATTCAATATTGTTATCTAGAAGCTCGGGTTGTCGACAACGCTTCGTGTGACGCATCAAAAACTAGGTGTTCGTCGTGATTATGCGTATTTCCTCAATGAAGCGGCAACGCGCAAATTTAGGTAAAATATTGGAAACAGCGGACAAAAACGGGAGCCGGGGAATCGAAATACTAGAGAGTTATTGTGTACGTATGTGCAATCTGCTTCACTGTTGTGTGGAGCCCACCACTGTATCAAAAGTTAATTAAACAAGCCGATATAGCTCTCTCTATTTATTGACACGTGCCTAGCGCCGCGCGACTGCCGCGCTTGGTGCCGACGACGACGAAGCGTTGGTTGGCTCGAGAAGCGCCCTGGTACTCGACACTGTCATCGCAGCTAAAACAAAACCTCACCCTCGGGTCTTACCTTCACGGCTCCCTGTCTTGAGTCGTGGCTTGAGTCGTGACAATATGCTAAAAATCCCACGCGGGTTGAAGGTTCATACGGCACTACGAGCATACTTTTCTTAAATAGACTAGTAACTGCGCTGACCTAGATGCCACTTCATTTGGAAGCCAAGAAGCTCCATGAGCAGTATACAGTGCTGACTGAGATGCATACATACGGTACGAGCGGTATGTAGAATGTCAGAAATGACACACGAGGGAAGTTTCATAAGATCGTTTTCATTTAATTCCTAACGCTTGCTCTGAAAGGTATCTGTAAAACCGCGGAAATAGCATAAGCGCAGACACACAAGACGATGTGGGCTGCGGTGAGGATTCCCTCGCAGATGCATGCCCGACTGGTCGTATCGAGAGCGCGCTCCTCTGCTGTCCTCGTGGACGGCCGTGACACAAAAAGAGCAGAACTTTAGAAGATGAGTGCGATAGAGGAGCACTTCCCGCTGCTCGCGCACAAGAGCAAGCCTTGCAATGCCCCGTGTCGAGAAATCTTATCAACGCATCGAAGCGCCTAGTTATGGAGCTCGCTGGTGATCAAGCAGGGGATGCTACAGAGCCACGAGGCGCGGCAAGTTAGTGGAACATTTTATCAATCACGGCCACCAGTACCTTTACTAGGGGACTTTGTCTTTCTATCTTTGTTGTGGAGTTTCGATTGCGTGCCTCAGCCTCACACAGGCGCTTTAATTCGATGCATACGTGATGCTCACGTACATGAATTTTTTTTTTACTGCAGTAACGTTTCTTTATTGGCAAGGGCTTCGCGTTCCGTCGTCAGTAACCTTGGAGAGTGATACATATTTGCCCTTCAGGGCGCTTATTCATGGCTGTAGCAAAGGTGAAAGAAACTCTTTCCAGTGTGTGCCTAATTATGCAGTTATTGCCGTGCCCAAATGAACACAATATTCAAGACAACGGATCAAGGTACCACTATCGAGTTGTAGTCGAAGGGGACGCATGGGTCGTTCCTTGGATATCGTGATTCCTGAGTCAGCTAAGCTGCTGATCCTGCAACTAGGAACTGATGTTGGTGACAAGCATTTATTAAACGGTTCTTTATCAGACGAGGCAACCTACACCAGGAAGCTCTTGCGGTTCCATGTCCATACCCGATCGAAAAGACAAGTGTGTCTGCGTTGGAAACTAGCTGATTTGGACAGCAAGCGTCAGGAAAGCGCCTACCTTCTGCTCGATAAAAGGTTAAATAATTATAAAACAGGCATATTTGTATGTTGACGTGTTTTACTGATGACAAGCCACAAAATCTCATCCCGCGTGCCAGCAGAATGGACGAAAAAGATAGCACACTAAACAATGTGCTGCAACTAGCAGCGCACCCAAGAGGGCGCTATCTCGACGCAGCGCTGGTGCGCCAACGGAGCACTCCATCGCGCTATTGAAGGCGGCGGTTGACATCCTTTGATCTCTGCGCCTGTGACCGCCCATGAATTATGGCCATGGTCAGGCAATCAAACGTGACTGTATTTCCTTGCTTTCTTTATTACTGATAAAGCCCTTGATACGTTTATGCTTCCACTGGCCCTATTTTCGACTAGAATGGCCGCTGCTCGGCGCCATACTGTTTCTCTGATTGGTTCTCAGAATTGTCACCTGTTTCAGATTTGTGGCGCAAAATTTTGAGCTGTCGAAATGGCTTTTCACGGAGACGTCAGAAGGGCGTGAGCTTGAAAACGGATTTTTAGCAGAGCTGTTCATGTTGTCTGGATGACAACTACAAGTATTTGTGGAGGAAAAAAAGAAGTTATAGATGGCAGGGAGAAAAGCACTTATGCTTGTATTATGAATGGGGTGAAATCTACTGCTTTTTGTGAAGGGGCGCTTGCTGAAATCTTATTTGGCTGACTTTGTGCATCGAAAAATACGTCATGCATACACATAATTACGGTGATGACAAAATGATGTTTCATGACGTAAATGACCTAATGTCATTGCCTTAAATGACAGAAGTTGAGCGCTGTATTTGGGACTTCACTGAGGCGAGTGCATAAAACATGATGAATTTGATGTGGAGTATAGAGGCTGTTAGCTCACCGCTGTTTGGTAGACAATTAAGCTGGTTGGTGAAGTCTATAACATTTTAAAATCTATAACTTCTATATCTATACCCATGTATATATCCTCTAACAGCAGCGGCGGCAGCAACTACTACGACGGCCCCCGCGAAACAAGTTTGCGACGACCCGCCTCACCCTCCTCTCTCACATGCTCGTCCGTACGCGAGGCGGCGGCCCACTCTCTCCCCTTGCAAACCCGACGCGCAGACGGTCTCACAAATCCCTCCATGAGTCGCCCATATATATATATATACCTTATACCCATATGTACCCATATATACCTTATTTTTTCCTTCAGAGTTACTTATAGTTGTCATCCAGGCAGCATAAATAGCTCTGCTAAAAATCTACAAGCTCACGCCCTTCTTACGCACCGCGATAAGCTATTTCTACAGCCCAACAGTAAGCTGAGATATGTTGTTGTAATAGCCGAAAACACTCATTAGGATACGTTTCAGTTGCGCAATCTTTCAGAGCAAAATAATAAAGATGAAAACTTACAGCCGCAAGAGGAGACTAGCTGTCCTCCTGTTGCAAATATTTGCCCTTATAGAGGAACCATCGACCCGCGAGGTTGTGGCTTAGTGCACCAAAGGCAGTCTGCCAACTCAAGTGGTTGATCTGCGCGAGACGAGGCATTGTAGTGAGCATCGCGACGCTTTAGAATTATCTGTGTGAATGGTTCGTGAGTGAAACAACCTGAGTAGTCATGATGTGTGGTGGCTGGGATAGGCACTCCGCCCTGACAGGCAGCGAGGCATTACCAGGCAAGGATTACCTTAAACGTCGGCCATAAACACTGCCTTTTTGTATAGCACTATTCACTCACCTAAATGTTAGTGAAATGAAGAACCTTGCCAAGATGGAAGAAGCAAGCAAAATTACTAACAGCTTTTTAAAATAAAGTTATGAATGCGCCATGTAGATTGCAGATGCGTGCTTGTCACGTGTGTTGTGTTTCATGTACAGTGTTGCTCAGGTAAGCATGTAGGCTCGCGATTTGCATATATTTTCAGAAAACAAAGAAACGTAATCCAGCGTACGTTATGACGATGCCCTCTACTCCCATGATGTTGCTAATTGACTTTTTGTGTTGAATGTTTTTAATAAATCAAGCAAATAATCGCCCTTTATTGCTGTGCATTTTACCGTTTCGACAATAAGGAATACGCGCACGTGGCGCCAACCCAGCTTTATGCCATGATTTCCTCAGTCATCTTTCGTTTTTTTCCCTTTTAATGCAAAAGCATTTAATGGCTCATACTGCCGGCGTGCGTTTGTCCGGTCACACCACAGCTGTCAGTCAAATTAAGTCCACCAGAAACTGAAACTAACGTCATCAGAAAAACAAAAATCCGGTATCCACCGGGATTAAAGCCTCCGTCCCTCTCATCCCCGGCCGAGCTACACCAGGCTAGGGAGCGTGAAACACG
>JAJIZL010030311.1:0-18566 GCA_023969395.1 Amblyomma maculatum
TTGGAGATTTTCAAAAATGTTCGTTGAAACACTCGCTATATTTGGCACAGAGCCACTGAGTCATTCAACTGCGGCATTCCGGAAATTTACATGCCTAATGCCAACAGAACGCCCATCCGCTCTGCTAGTATTGGCTGAAAATAAAACGCACTGCAGCTTCTAGATTATTCTGTTTTTTTACAAAACCTATCTGAAGCTTCCAATTTGGAACTATCAGAACACTTCAAGCAGCGTTTCGCGTATCATTTTCTAAAAAGAAAGTAACTTCACAACTGCGTCAGAAATGCAACAAAATATTCTGTATTTCTGCCGAAAGCATCAGATGTTTGTGCAGGCCTGTAATACATTCCTGTAGTTCTGTAATTTTTTTCGTACGTCTACGTAGTCTGTAATTGTATACTTTTTCTACTTGAACTAAAGGCATTCTGACGTTACTGCAGAAAGTTCTGTTGTCACAAACAGTTTACTGTCAAAACCGTGCACGAACGGTTGCGACAACAGAATATATATAGTATTATACGACTAGGACGTTTCCACGAAGCTTCCACGCGTAAAAAAATTACATGACATTGTTACCAATAGCGAGATTTCGGGAAGTAGAAGACTAGAGTATCCTCACAGTATTCAATTTATTGCTGACGTGTGCGTAGAGGTTTTAAAATGGCCTCTAAACTTAGAAGTAATTGGAGGGTAGACCAATATTTCGTTCTGTGCAACTAAACTAATATATACTGTACAAAACGATGAGAAGACTCGCACTAAAAGCTATTGATTTCCTAATATTTTCATTTCAGGGTAAATCATCCCCTAAAGAGCCTTCCTGAGTTCATAGCTGCATTTCAGTGTCGAAGTGGATCGGCAATGAGTCCTAAAGAGAATGAAAATTGTATGCTCTGGGGAACACCTGAGGGAAGTAGAGACCTTCTTGAGGTTATCACACAAAA
This sequence comes from Amblyomma maculatum, assembly GCA_023969395.1. Taxonomy (NCBI): domain Eukaryota; kingdom Metazoa; phylum Arthropoda; class Arachnida; order Ixodida; family Ixodidae; genus Amblyomma; species Amblyomma maculatum. Next base: position 945 of record JAJIZL010030311.1, read on the forward strand.
ATAAAAGGCACATCAAATAAACCATCATTTGTTTACTGGAGGTTTATCTGTCGGGCGTGAGAACCTGCGAAAAATTAGTAGCAGCGTATGGATATGTTTATTATGTGTACCAATTATAATTTTGCATTTCGCCTTACTTTTGAAGGCGACATAAATTTTGTTTCTAGGACGCTTTAGTAAAATACGATAACTAACGCCTTAGCTTCATAACTTAAACTCCGGTGAAATACTTCGTTTAGGCTAAAAAAGGCTGCAAGTTATATTGAGAAGTTATCTGCCGAAGCGCAGATACCCGAAAATGCAGTCTTAGCCTGCAGGGGATATTTTCTGCATGCGGGTCAAGTTCTAACCGCTGCTTTTTAAATGGTTCGTTGCTGCCAGGTTGATGATAATGACGCCGTTATACTCCAATCACAAATTTCATGAGGCAACAATATTTCTAGGTTGACAGGAAAAGCATTTCAAAGGAAAGATGACCAATAGTTGCTGTGTGTGGGAGAATGAGCTGCTAGCATAACGGGTCGTAGCAGATATTCGTGTCCTGTGATATGTATAGAAAATTTAGGAGGTATGCTGACTGTCGCTGAAAATGAGGAGTTAAATGAAAGGGCAGTACAGATATGTTTGATAGGTTAATGATGATGATTATCCCCATCACGCTGAGGGCAGGTTTCAAAGCATTAGGCGAAAATTTGTGTCTTTTTTGCTTGGTGCAGGAGAATTCAGTGTGGCGGAATGGTTTACGTAGAAAGAAACGGTGTCTGCTGAAGTGCGCTTAGAAATCAGTTCACTTCCACAACATATATGTACCCTGTTTTCCGAAAACACTCAGTCTTCATGTCCCCATTCTCAGTTGTGTAGCACAGCCTTCACAACGCCTATCAAGCCTAATTTGCTCATTTGCAAAGAACAGCTCAGGTACGTGCTATTAAGACCTTTTTTGCCTTTAAGATGCCTTAAAGGCTCATATACATGGCTGGCATCAAACTCTACAGCCTGATTTCTTTGGGAAAACATGGCGCCTTACATTATTACCATATTCAACTACACACTTTTACCTGCAGGCCAAGGGCTCATTTGTAATTCTTTTTATTACGTTTAGTTTGTGCCAGGCGTGGTCAAGGTATCGCCGCAGACAGCCTCACCCCTTCTGCCTACTTAAATTTCTAGGCTTGGGTTCTATTCGAATTATTTTCATTACGCCTTCCGACAACGATGTATATATTAGTCATCTTCATATGCAATTCCCAAGCTCTATTCTCCTTGATTTTGGGTAGAGTGCCTCTAAATATCGTTTCTTCTGCGACCCACTGCTCACTTCCTGTCTTCAGATCGTACACCAATAATTTCCCTTTAAATAGCTGCCTTACCTCTCCCCAAATTAAGGTGGTCTCTTTTTTGCTTGCATTCCTGTTTCTAGCTTAGATAAACAGCATCTTCATCTTATCAGGATCAAATCTTAAGAAATAGTGGAAATATATCAAAAATAGATCTTTAAATCAGTCTATTCATGTTTCTCCAGAACTAAATACTCTCTCTAAAGTCCGCTTCTCTCGAATATTCGCGCTGATTTACGTTGCATACGTGAGCACTATAGCAGATTATATATTTTCAAATATTGAAATCTGCCTTTTGTACCGCGCCATTGGTTTAAATGATGAACATATTGTCATCATAAATATATTGCATGCGTCGGGCGCCCATGCTGTCTCTGTGAACCCGATGTTCCTTGCCATTTCTCAGCCCTTTGGCCAGACTACTTGATCGGTCAGCTCCCGTCAGCGCGACCCTCCTGTTTTCGCCGGTCGGAGAGGTGACGAAGTGAACGACTATCTACAACAGCATGATCGAGTGAGCGTTTTTATTCCCTGGGACGCTTCTATGAAGCTGATCAAATGAGGTGACAAAAACGTGGTTCCTCAACCATGAGGACGGCATTCCCGACTGGATACACTGCACTTCCCAGACCCGACAAATATTTGGCATTTTTGGTTCTGGTCGAACAGCTTTCCAAAGAAGCTAGACACACGCGTTCAGCTTCCGGGCAAGACCTACACATCTTACATCGAGGACAAACTTGTACTTTGTCGGCGTGTCAAAACCGCAATGCAAAACATGGAGGCATTACGCCACCGTGTTCGCCATATTTTTAAAGGCATTGACTCTTTGGCCTTCGCTGCTCTAGCAGCCCAGAATTACGGTCCCTGACATTCGCGCCACTTGCCAGCAGCTTGACCATCTACAGTCGCAGCGGCTCAAAAACACTTGGGATCCAAGCCAAACACCCGAGGCTGATTTGCGCAAAATTACGGGAAAACTGGGAGACCTCCATGCGGTCAGTGGACTCAGCCAGGCAGAAGATCGTCGTCAGTCAGGCCGCATTCGCCATGGATCAACATTTGGCATGAACATTTAGATCACGAGTGGAGTCGTGTGGCCACCCAGGAGGCCTACGTGCCTCGAATTTTTTGTAAAATAAAATTTCTCCTCCTCTTCCTCTATTCCATTATTTGTGAGGCGGCACAGAGTGAGCTTTCATCAGATCCTGCCTCTTCTTGTCCGCCTGTCCCTTCTACTGCGACACGTGACGTCATAAATGACGAGCTTGCTTCATTTGGTAGCGACATATCCTGGTAATTAGATCTTCTTTATTGCTCTAAAGTTACCAGGCTGTTGTCATTCTCAGGCCATGTCGTCATGCTGAAACAATAGATTGTCCTGATGGCTGTGACCCTCACGGAATCGAGGTTCAAAGAAAGGTAGAATTTTCATGCACTTGCATCGAAAGTAGTTTGTAGTGAGTATTGTTCTAAAATTTGTACTTAAAGGCCAGCATTAGTAAGCTTCAGAAGCTGAAAAACAAAGAGATTCTTCTTGTGAAAGTCATTTGTCAAAAGCTGTCACGATATGTAGTTGGCCATAGTTTTCTGCAGTGTTCCAGATAATTATGCGAACCCTTCAAACAAGACCTCTGGTGCTCTGTAGCTGAGCTTGTTTATGGAACCTCCTTATGCCTCCACTTCTTCGACCCTTCAATCTCCACACCCCACCGACAGGTAAATCTCACTGACAACCGGATCAGTCGCACCGTGTATAAGCATTGCCTTTCATCACATTAGAAGAATGCATATTGCTTAACGACTACATATAGTTTCTGCGCCAATTGTTCCGCAACTATCGACCACAACCTTGATCAGCTCGAAAAACTTATACGATATATTGTCGGACTTCAATACTGCTACACGTTTTTATGCATCACGACTTCCACCACCACACTCTTCAGTCGCAATAGCAAGGGCTGCTTCGTACTCCGGACCACCATCCCACCTTCTACTTGATAGATGTTTACAGTTCAGCCGATACCATATCTAGTTTTGGAGCGGTTAAAGGCTGCTTATTATTTTACCTGTGCCCTCACACACTCCAGCTGCTCCTCACATGAGGGCAGTGCACTCCTGTAGCAGTGCATTCTCCTGACGTGGAGGGCGATGGAAAAAGAAGGCGAGACAGGAGCCGCGTGCCGTGAATGCTCGGGCTCTGAGTTGGTCTCAGCGGTAGAAGATCAAAAAGCGTTTGGTTCGAATTCTGTCTCGTAATGACGTTATATATGCTGTGGATCCTCTACCTGTACCTTTAACTGCACCCTCGTGAATGCAATTGGCTTAGATATTGTCATGCTGTGAGGACTGTAGCAGGAAATCAAGAAAACATGCGAAAGCTTTTAAAGGAAACTTTATATGGCGAACTTAAGTGTTTTGAAAACAACTGAACTTGGGGTGGCTGCAACAGCCACAAATGTGCTAAGCGGATATCAAAGATCACACTGACCATCACTCAGCTGGTCTGAACATAAAATGTTGCAATGACACTTTTGAGGTAAAGACCATATCTGCAATACCTGTGATAACCTCAGACATTACGTCTGACGAATGACACAAAATCATAAGCTATGTAGCTACTGGAAAGCTCATTTATTCAGACATCAGATTCTACGTGCCCACTTCACTGTGATGAACGAGAAATGTGGGGGCCACTTAAGGTCTGCTTTTAAGGGCGGGACGTGATAGTGTTGCTGCCTCCCGCCTGCAGGTCCTATTGCAGGTTCTCGCCACTTTGCCAATTGATTAATCACTAATCTCATTTGTTACTCTGTTCTCTAATATATATTCATTATTACACAGTCATATGCTGCTACTTTATGTGAAAGATCAACAGACAAAGATACAAAGCCTCGCTTTATCCAACCCACGCCTCATGCCTTCTTACCCTAAGTGTACATTGTCGTATTCAGGATTCAAGAGTTCCTATGGGTTCAAACTTTATCGTACCCTCCTACCTCTAGCCGGAGGCCCACGTTGCCAGGTCTAAATATGTCATGTGTTCTCTTGACATCACATGGCCCGCCTACCAATTAGGGCCAGGAGATATCTCCTGTCAACTAGGTTCTGCCAGATTCATGACTGAATTTTTGCTCTGAATGCCAACAACACTGGATTTTCTATGCTATTTGCGCCATACTCTTAAAAGGGGTACTCATTTTTCGAGATTAGTACCCTATTTGACAGCTGGCCAAACAGCATTTGACCGTGTTGGATGCGCAGTAAAGACAAAAATGAAACGGCATAATGTCGCCCTCATCATGGAACAGTTTTCAGCGCTGAGTGTTATGCCACCTATACCTCTGTCAGAAAAGTAGCATATGGCAACATAAAAGACAGCATCGTTTACACAGACTCCCTGAGTGTACTCTCCGGGTTAAATTATAACAATGCTGCAAACCTCTTATTAGGAAGCATCATACACAATATAGCAAAGGTCACTACACAACAACGTATCATAAAATTCTCCTGGATGTCCAGTCGCGTTTTGTTCGACGGTAATGAGAGGACAAATACATGCGCTGCACAACCCGAAGAATGTAAATAAAACACAAATTTCACACAGAGACTGCATTAGGTTGGTGCATTCATTCCAAACTGAGAAGGAAATGGCAGGCGACTTGGGGAAAGAAGAAAAAAATAAACTTCATTGTGTAAAACAGATTTTAAGCGGAATGAAAATCATGCCGAAATCAGAATAATTTTTTGAAGTAATTTTATCTTGTCTACGAACAGGACATACACATCACCCATAGTTTTCTGCTCACAAAAAAGATACACCAGCGTGTGAAATGTGTGGTGATGACTTCGCCGTTAATCACATTTTATTCTCATGCTCACATTTTGAAGGGGTCAGGGAATAAGTATTTTACAAAAAAAAAAAAACATTTTGTTTCATCCAGCACTGCTTTTAGGCGGACAAGCACTCGATTTTTCTTTTGTTTCTATGTTTCTTAAGAAAACGAAATGTGTTGAGTCAAATATGAGTATCATAACTTAAGATACGCCATATAACAAATCATCTAATCTTGTGTTTGGAGTTTCATAACCATATTCGCTTATGTACCATAAAACCCCTTAAAACTAACAAGGATTTGTTGTGTCTACGACTTCGCCATATTTTAAGGGTTTGCTGCATTGCACATCTTTCCAGATGCACCAAGCGTACAACTGCAGTTTTCTACAACAGTGAACAGCAGCACTTGTACAGCCTCACGTGAGCAACATCACAGACGAAGACAAATAAATGCAGTGACAATAATTCACAATCATTTACAGGGCGGCCGTCCTCCTCCTGCAGCGTCCTTAGCGAATTTGTTTCCCTTAATCCGCATGCGTCCTTCGTATGGCGCGCATACAGCACCTTGTCACTTTTTCTCTTCCAGCCACTGTAACGATGGTAATGCTCTGGCCCCAGAGATAACAAAGCTCGTTTCTGAGCTGGGGATTGAGACAGAATTTGAGCTGTTTTTAAGCTTGATTTTGTTTTCATTGCTCTATCCGCTTTGCTGTTGTCCTCAGGACCAGGGTTTCTTGAAAGGAATATAAACGCCGGCTCGGACGACCATGTTTTGAGGGGGAAAAGTCACCTGTCGACTTGAATGTTGGTGCACGTTAAGGTACTCGATTTAGTTAGAGTTAATCTAGAGCTGACTGATAGCATGTTCATCCTAGCCTAGGTACCCCAAATGCTGACCCGGAAGAGAATACAATTTGTGTTATGATTTGTAATTAAGCAGTTCATGTTTGCGATTTGGTTACAATGAGTAATGAGCTTTCTAAATACGTGTGACATCAGAGGAAAGATAAAAGTCCGCTCAAGGACATCCTGCCAAAAATGTCAAAACAAAGCAGATGCCGATGACAGATTTTAATGGATGGAGTCATAGCAACAGCACTCCATCTTACACTGCTGCCCAATTTATCACCTTCTAGTCTGTGACATGACCTGGTGCACTGAGTAAACGCTCCAATTGTGCACATGGCATGGATGATGCAGTGAAGTAGTGGGGCTTTACGAGATGGGTTAAAAAAGCAGGGAAGAAGGTGAAGGGCTTGCTATGATGATGGAAATAAAAAGATGAAGCCTAGCCCACATTGTAATCAGAGTTTGTTTTTACTGTAAATTTTGTGACAGGAAAGTGTGTATGACGAGTGCAGTACTTGCACTGCATTGAACTTGCCTTCTTGCGTTGTCAATTAAGGCATAAGGGAATATGTACAAGTCTGATCTACGAAGAGTGTGGACCTGGTGAAATACATTTGACTGGAAATATAAGGCATCTCTGCCTGATGTAAGGACCCTTGACTCAAGCAGAGCAGCAGATGCCTAGAAAGTGATTAAATTCTTTTCTTCTTAACCCTTCAAAATATTCAGAGAAAAATGTCTGGCTGAGCAAGTGGGAAATGGGACACGGCATATGTTGGCAGTGTTGATTTTCATTTTTGCTCATACAGTTCTGAAAAAGGTGACTCTAAAAGTAAGTACTCCAGTCAATGTTTACTCTTTGTTCTTTGGGGTGTTTCTGGTCCAAGGTGCGTTATTATTCATGTTTTACCACTTTGTCTGTGCCTTGTTCAAACTACTGTACTAGGCTTCGCTTGTAAGGAAAATGGTATCAATAAGAATGATCGTAAGTACTATATTAAATATTGTAATGCTTTAAGGGGCCACTGTCCAGGGAAGGACCCTTTAAGTAAAGGAGCCCAGTGTTTTGATCTGGTACCGGAGATAGTCTGTGCGAAATGCTGCAGTGACACGGGCTCCGCAAAGCAACGAAATTACAAATCAAAGCTCTCCCATGTTCTCCTTCGTGAAACCAGCTTCCCCATTCCATGCGCTGGCCCGTCGAGCCGAAACTATGACGTCTTTGTCGAAAATTGCGTCTATTGCTCCGTCTCGCTGTCTGCGGGTGAAGGATGGGTGTCTACCGCTCGCTGCGCGCTTTTCCCTCACCACGGCCGGACTGAATACAGCAGCTGGCGCTCCCTCGCTGTTTTTTTTTTCGCGCAGGTTGAGGTCCACGCCCCACCTCCCGCCAAACACGGAAGAGGAAGGGGAATTTGTCTTGCAGAGGCTAGACGACCGGGCAAGAGAGTGAAAAAACCTTTGCTAGGGAACGGGAGGAGAGAAACACGACAGAGTCGGGTGATTGCAGTGGCTGTAACCGCGTTATTAGTTACTGTTTTCAAAAAACATTTTGTGGCCTTTCTTTTTGGGGGCGAAGTCTCACAGTCTCCGGGGAAGAAAATATTTTCTACCGGAGGGTGGACAGCCGGCCTTTAAACTGATGGTGTCATCATCATCAAATAACTGGCGAAATTATTGAATTTACTTTCCGCATTGGTTTTGTATTCGCCCGTTCTTCAAGAGTGCTATCAGGAACTTCTCTTTTTTGCATGTACTGACTTTGTAGAGAAAAATGTGTCGCATGGTCATAGCACCTAGCTAAGGAGTGCCAGCCTTCTATTAAGCATGTCAACTTTGAATGTGCCCTCAGCATTTTTTCCGCACATGCCCGATGCCTCATTGTTACAATGACAGTGCTGATGGTGGTGCTGCAGCTCTTAGTTTGACAAATTGGAGCATAATTTGCTTCTGAGGGCCATGTATTCAAAGGTGCATGCTGAATAAAGTGCTGGCAAGGCCCGAAAACTTAGCAAAGTAGCCCATTATGCCAAGCGTGACGCTCCTTTGCAGTTCTCTCGTCTACAGTGCAATTGAGCTGTAGTGAGCTTTCATAGCATTTTAAATGGGTGGTCAAGAGTGGTGACATTTTTTTCTCTTAGACTTAAGATCATGGGCTTAGTCCTGGACATTGGGAAATTTCATTGAAGACAATGTGCAGAAGGGCGCTGTTCTCATATTTAATTTATTTTACAATACCAAAATCAGCCCTCCACTATGCAGTATCTCTTGGCCAATATTTTATTGTTAGAGAATGAACTATATTTGTCAATTCAATAAATTATTGTTAAAGTATATCTGCTTGTAACAGATTCCCGTGACAAGTGTCCTTTTGTATTTTTGGTAACATTCGTCTTTGACCGTTAAAACCCCAACTATGTTGCAGGAGATGCATGAGTGTGTTTATTCCTAAATGAGCTTGAGCAGAACATTTTGTTGAATTAGTTGGTGCTTTTCGAAAAATAAAGAAGCGCCAACACAAATGCAGACAAGACAGTGACATGGACGAGCACTTGTATGTGTCACTTTTTTATTTATGTTGGCGCTTCTTTATGTCTTGAAGCAGCTGTTGGTAAGCGTCATGCAAGGGCACAAGACATCCACCTGAATGTCTGTCATCAAGCTGCAGTGAGGACTTGCCAAAGAGACTTTTTACTGTGCTCTTCTATTCCTTCTCAGGTACTAGTAGATGCTGCAATTTTCCGGAACCTATTCATTACAACAGTTTTTATTGAATTTATTATGTCTTGATGCTACCTGCTGTAAGCTACCATCTAATACCTTTGAGAATTTGCGTCTATGCTTCCCTAATTTTTTGGTTAACCTCCCTATTTTCGACATGTCTGAGATTCATCCGTTTTGTACATGTGCACCTCTTTCAGTCGTACCACGGATTTAGCCTTCCTTAAGATGACATTGAAGTTGAGAATGCACATGCTCTGGGTTCTGTGCATGGCATGTTTTCCTCTTCACTAGTAGTCACCTGCTACCTGTCACATCAATTCAGATCGTATTGGCTTGTGTTCGAAATGAAAACAAATTATGACATGCCATCACGTATTGGCTGCTGCAGGGATGGTTCCTTCTCATAGTCAAACACCCTCTGATGATTAAAAAAAGCACTGATACTTTATTAGGAAATGTTTTTGAGCATAGAAAATGAGTAGAATTGATTGTTGTCATCTGTGTTGTTTTCTGACCTGTCCACAGTAGTTGTGGATTGAGATGCTGTTTCGAGTACCCCTCAGCTTTGCCACTCACTTTCAGGATTTATTTCGCACAGAGGTAAACTTTATTGGTAATATTTGTTTTATGCAGTTTGAGCCAGTGCGTACCTGATTTGTATCGGTCACAATTATTTATAAATCTTGATTGCGTGTAGTATTACGATTGAGCACCTGTCCCAACTTATGTACTTCAGTGGTATTGAGAATTTATTCAGCAGGAATATCTTTGTCAAGTACACCACCTTGTTTGAGGCATTTTAAAAGTTTTAAAAGGGGCATGTCATCGATTCACGTCCATCCGCTGGATTCCTATGCCTGTGGTTGCCTGCAATGTTATAATTTTTGTCTACTGAACGGTAGTGATTCCGGCCAATGGAAGCATCTTTTCTGGTGATGTAGAAGATTTCCCTGTTTTCTACGAAGAGGTTGGAAACCAAGAGGAGCATTAAAGCAACGCTGTAGACAATGGGTGCTCGATTTATTATTTATCTTGAAATAAGTCACCACAGAGTGTATATGTGAATAAAGCCACGGGCTGTAAATGAGCTAGCGTGCAAACTGGTTGTACACTTACACATTTAAGTAAAATTTGATAAACAAGTGTTTGAAAACATTATAAACTGATAAGAACAAAGTTCACATAGGCATCTGCCTCATGACAAAGTTTTGTTCGAACATACGATGCTCATTTGCACCTGTTGCAGAGTTAACCTGCGTTTCCATGAAGAACTCTCTTTTGGCATTTCCATGCATGTTTCTGGCAGCACCATTACTATGTATGTCCTCTTAACATATTACAATGCTGATTTATAATTCTCAAATTTTGTTCAACTAAGCAGCGCCAGCTTTGAGCCATTTCCGAGCATTGCTACTGCCAATTCTCTGAAGCCAGGACTAAGTACATTTTTAAGGTTTGACTTTAATATAATGCTCGGGCAGCCTGCTATAGGTATTTTCGTAAGCTGCAGGTGTGGCGGGAGACCTAAGGTTTGCTTAGAAGTTTGCCCCAAACAAACCAGGCCTCACTGAAACGGTATGCTTGTACCTGTTCCGGCATTGCTCTACAGCATGCCTGCGTGACGCCATGGGTCAGGTGATAGCAGCTATAAAGACAGCTGCCCTTTATCTTGGGTGCTCTTGTTCATGTGCCACACAGCGTCTGGATAAACACCGGTATATGTAGTACTTTCTTGTCATGTATGCTACTTGGTGAAGACACAACAGTGGCGACGAGGATGAGATCCAACCTGCAATTGAAGTAACACAGTTTGGTAGTGCAAGCACCTGGGTGCCGGATAGCAGCATGGCTAGGCTCGGCCAGTTCGACCAGTTTGCAGAGGACGAAGACGAAGATTTTGACGAAGATTTAGATTCCTACATCAAACGCTTTCAACATTAACTGCAAGCTAACAAAGTGAGCAACGACTTGAAGGTAGCGACTTTTGTGACTTGCATAGGGATGAAGACGTATCGAACGCTCAAAAATTTCCAAGCTCCAGAGAAGCCAGGAGAGAGAGACTACGATCATTTGGTGAATGCGCTCAAGGATCACTACCCTCCAGAACAAATGATAACAGCAGAAAGGTTTCGTTTTAACTGCCGAACGCAGCATTTAAACGAGACAGTGGCAGCATTCGCATGAAATTGAAATGGCTAGCAGCAACCGCCGGTTTGGGGCAATTCATGGATGAAGCATTGCAGGACCATTTTGCAGCTGGTCTAAAGGACCAGTTGCTCAAGCAGAGCTCTTACAGAAAACCACGCCGTCATTTGCAGCTTCCTGCAACCTTTTCAAAAGCATTGATCTAGCCCGCACCAAGACAAGAAAATTTCAGCTTGCCTCTAGCGAAAGGAGGAAGGGAACACGCTGCGACGAGGCACTTTGAAGCCTGGATATGGAGCACGAGAAACAAAAGCTGTACAAACGGAACCTGCGGAGTACAGACGCGAAGCTCATGGTTGTACCCGTCGCGGAAAGGCCCACACTGAAGCTACCTGCCCGTTCCGGAAATATCGCTGCCGTATCTGCAAGCGACCAGGACACCTTCCCGGGGTCTATCTAGCACGGTGCGTTTCGTGCAAATCGTGGAGGAGAATGCAGATTAAGAAGGAGTATTGAACGGTGAGGCCTGCCTCGTACTGCATAGTATATTTTATTGTGACAATAGTCGCCATAGCTATACACTGTGAATGTTCTTGTGGGCAGTAGAAATGTTACAATAGAAATGGATACAGGTGCAACAGTTTCTATTGTTCCAGAAAGTGTTTGCCAGAAATACTGGCCCGCCCTAGTTCTAAGAAACTTAAAACTTATGGGGGCGTGCCCTTAAATATTGCCGCGTGCCTCGCGGAACTGACAAAGAAAACAAAACAGTGCAGTGTGTGGAACTGAGCGGTTCAGTGTTCGCTGCCTTGTACATTATCTGGTGGAGGCGCGGGGTAAGATTTCCCTTTTTGCTGATTTCAACCCCTCAAGGGCAACCGAGAGCCACCACGGATTTGGCACCCTGTCCATCGCAGTTGTAGCCGCCGCCTTCGAGGTCAGTCGCCAGAGTTCGGGCCTCTTTCCTGCACGCCTGTGGCCAACATGCATAGATCCAACACGAACATTGCAGCTAACAGAGAGTCTTAACCCCAGTTCGTCGTCCTCCAGTCTCGAACGCCACATTCCTTCTATGGCGAGCTTTATGAGGACGCCGAAGACTGGCTGGACCAATTCGAACGGGTCGCCAAATACAACGGCTGGGATGAGCAAAGGAAGCTCTATAATGAGTACTTTGCTCTCGATGATTCAGCGCGGACGTGATCACGAAACGATATTATCAACATGGGACCTCTTTCGTCGCCAGCTGCTGGCGACCTACACCGCTAACGACCGAAGAGAGCGTGCGGAGTCGGCGCTGCAATCTCGTATCCAAGCCCCTAAAGAGAGTATTAGAATGTACTACGAGGACATGATCCGTCCTTTTAGGCGTGCTGATCCAAATATGTCAGAGAAGAAAGTGCGCCACATAATGCGCGGGGTGAAACAGGAACTATTTTCTGGGCTTGTGCGCAATCCACCTGGCACGGCATCAAATTTTCTAACGGAGGCCACCACGACAGAACAAACACTTCGACACAGGGCTCAGCACGATAACCGTAACGTGTCCGCCATGTCACCGGTCGTCTATGGTTCCGGCTTCAACGGTTCTGATGATGCCTTAAAGGAGTTTATTCGATCTGTGGTCAGAGAAGAGCTTAGACACATTCAGCTACAGGGTCTAGTGTCGTCATCGAGGCTTCCATCATCCGCGAAGGTTATTCGCGAAGAATTGAGGCAATTCGTACCGGAACCGTCTGTGCCTGGTGTGCACCCACCGCCACCGAGGGTGCCAACGCACGCGTCCATGTTTCAGCAGCATAACCTCTGTGATCCTCCTAGACGGAACCCCACTGAGCCTCATCCAAACCAAAACCATAGTGGGTACGACTGTCCCAGAGCCAGAGTGAACCCCCTTACTCTTGATCCAAGCCCACGCCATCCTCCTCTTCTAGCCGAGGCACGATTTCGGAGGACTGACGTCTGGCGTGCCCCTGACAATCGGCCCCTTTGTTACCACTGTGGTGAGGTAGGTCACATGTTGAGGTTCTCTCCGTACCGCCGTGCCGGATTTCGTGGCTTCCATCCGCGTGCACGATGTCCTCGGAGTGGTGATCGACCACCTCAAATCCAGGAGTACCTGTCGACGCATACGAATCCTCCAGACATCCTACAATACTGGTCCCGCGTCATTACCTCTTCCCGTTATCATTCTCCAAGTCCTCGGCCCTCTACATACCGCACTAGCCGCTCGACGAGCACCCGCTCCCCGAGGCTTCGGGAAACCTAGGAACAGCGACCTGCGAAGGTGAGGCCGCTGACGAGCGAAGTGCTGAACATCCTCCATTAAGTTTAGTACAAGATAACGGCTATCCGATGCCGTCATGTAACGATGAACCTGAGTGCGCAGTTTCGGACATACTGGTTTCTATCGACGATTTTTTCATTACAGCTTTAGTTGATACGGGGGCGGTCTATTCAGTTATGAGCAGTGGGTTAGCCAAGAAATTGAAGAAAGTTTTACCCGAGTGGACTGGGTCTCAGATCCGCACTGCAGGGGGACACCTTATTACCCCGGCTGAAATGTGCGTTGCGAGAGATGCAACTGACGGATTTATTTATGTTTGCGACTTCGTTGTTCTTACCCACTGTTCGCGAGACGTCATACTCGGCTCGGACTTCTTACAGGCTAATGGTGCGATAATTAATTTGCAAGAATCACGAGTGACATTTTCGCCGAGCCAAGCCATTGCGAGAGCTAGCGTCGATGGTTCATCAATGCCCGCCTTACGTATTACACCTGCTGACGTTACGGTCCCACCACGGTGCAGCATTATGGTCTTGGTAGAAAGCGACTCACCATGCGACCGAGACGTACTGGCAGAGACGCACGTGGGCCTGCTTCTTGAGAAAGGGATCTGCGCTGCAAGAGGACTTGTTCGCTTGCGGCACGGTTGTGCGAAGCTCTGGATTACGAATTTCGGAACCGAGTTTCAGCACATTGCGGAAGGAACGGCCATCGCGTATGTTGCATACTTTATTAAGCCAGGGAACATCTGTACTCTGGCGCCGCCGTCGCCAGCCAGATGTAATGCACCCGACATTCTATCAACTGTGGACATTAATCCCAATCTGTCGGTGGTCGAGCGGAGGTGACGCTTAGACTTCCTTCAGGAATTTGCTGGATGCTTTGCAACGTCTTCGAAAGTTGGGCGTACCCCAGTAGCCAAACACCTCATTATGGTTGACGCCGAGACCAAGCCAATTTCCCAACACCCATGCCGAGTGTCGTCAACGGAACGAGAGGCTATTCGAAGCCAGGTGCAGGAAATGCTTACCGACGACGTGGTGCAGCCGTCTGCCAGCCCCTGGGCTTCGCCTGTAGTGCTGGTGAAAAAAAAAAAAAAGATAACACCTTGCGTTTCTGCGTCGATTATCGTAAGTTAAATCAGGTAACGAAACGGGGCGCATACCCTTTCCCACGTATCGATGACGCATTGGACCGGTTACGCAATGCCAAATATTTCTCGTCGCTTGACATCAAGAATGGCTACTGGCAGATAGAAATGGACGAAAGGGACAGAGAGAAAACAGCGTTCGTCACGCCCGACGGCCTTTATGAATTTAAAGTGCTTCCTTTCGGTCTCTGTTCTGCACCAACAACCTTCCAGCGAATAATGGACACCGTTCTCTCTGGACAGAGGTGGCAAGCGGGCCTAGTGTTTCTCGACGATGTCGTCATTTTCGCGGCTAGTTTTGAGGAGCACCTTGACCGACTGCGAATGGTACTACAGGCACTGCGTTCAGCCGAACTGACGATAAAACCACGGAAATGCCATTTCGGATTCGAGGAGCTCCGCTTTCTTGGCAATGTAATTAGTTCTGAGGGCGTGAAACCAGATCCCGACAAGACTGCTGCTGTGAAACATTTTCCGCGCCCAACCGACAAAAAGTCTGTTAGAAGGTTTTTGGCCTGTAATAGGCTTTGTGCCTATTACAGGCATTTCGTAGAGAATTTTTCAGTGATTGCCGAGCCTCTTACGCCTCTTACTCGAGACAATGTTCCTTTTGCGTGGCAAGATGATCAAAAGGATGCTTCCAACGAGTTGCGCTGGCGACTGCAGGCCGCCCCAATACTTGCCCATTTTGACGAAAACGCTGCTACGGATATTCATACCGATGCCTGTAATTTTGGACTCGGTGCCGTTCTGATTCAGTAGCAAAATGGCACTGAGAAAGTTATCGCTTACGCAAGTCGCTCTCTTTCAAAAGCAGAGGCAAACTACTCAACCACGAAAAAGAAATGTCTCGCGGTAGTTTGGGCCATAACTAAGTTCAGACCCTGTATTTACGGCCGACCTTTTAGGTCTGTGAGTGACCAGCATTCGTTATGCTGGCTAGCCAACCTCAAAGACCCCTCTGGACGAATTGCAAGGTGGAGCCTCCGTCTCCAAGAGTACGGCATTACGGTTGTATACACGTGCGGCCGTGAGGCTGTCTCTCTGTCCGTCAAAATCACGCTCCAGGAATTGACGAGAATGGCAGATGAATATGCTCAGCACTGATTGCTTGGATTTTCTGTGACTTTGTAAGACCAAAAACTCATTACTGTGTGGAAGACACCGCCCGCATCCCACTGAGAGTTGGTGGGTTTGGTCTCCACTGGCCTAATTGCCATCCTTTTTTACAAATCGATATCACAAAGCGCAGTCTATAATGTGATTCTTTTAAGCCGTAGCTGATATCATATGTGCAAAATGAGCTCATTATCATTACTTTCTTCGCTTTCTGAACTGTTTATAAAAGCAGTCTTTTATTGTTTCTTGTCTGTAGGAGTTTGCTTAATGCTTCGCCATTGTTTTTGAAAGGCTACTTGTACGGGGTTTCTTTCTGACAACGTAATTTGAGCTTATGTGGCCACATTCTCGGTGTTTTTAACATAACATTATACGCACGGGACAGATATTTTGTAAGAAAATATCATCTGTTTCTCGCAAATAAAGTCTACATGCCATGAAATTGTGAAAGCAATAAAACTATAATATAAACGAATCTGGTACAAAAAGAAAAAGACTGATTATGCCAAACGCAATAAGTCTGTTACAAAACAGGTCAACAGTTTACCACTGCAAGATTCGCATTGCAAAATAGTAAATTGAGTCTCGTGGTCATATAAATTTGAGAAAAAACAAACATGCTGAATTTTATTTATATGAAACCGTTCATTCCCGTACATCAACTGTTACCAAGGCTGGTATGCTGAATTTTCAAGGGTGCCAATGTCACCACCCAACTGAAAGCGGCGGAAATATGCTAAAGTGCCGTCTCATCGAACGCCTGCTAAATCACCTTATAGAATAAATCAATGCTTACAGCGGCCTTGTGGGAGCGATTATAGGGAAGAGATGAGACTGCATAAAATATTTGTTTATATTAATTTAGGTTGTCATCAAATAAGTGGTTGTGAGATTGATCATGTTCTTTTACGATACCATATTGCGCTCAAAAACAACATAGGATGTTTTCGACCATTTGAGAGCAGCAGTGGCTTCTAAAGATGAGAGGCTATAATGAATTAATTAGTGCTTTAAAAGTGGAGCTCATGTCTGCTTTTAAAAAGCATGCACAAACAACTGTAGCCTTAAAACTTTGAATTAGAATTGATCTTTTGTTTGTTGGACAACTTTGCTTACTATAATTAACAGCCCTGAGGACCATGAGCAAAGGAGGTTCTTATATAAGAACTCGACGCCAGCAAAACCAAGCATCTCACCAGTGAGAAGCATAATAACTTTGAACGTAAATACGAATCCATACTGCGCAGTTTGAAGATAATGGCTACCACAATGCTGACAAAACTTAGATAATAATGCACAACTATCCAAACTGCTTATATATCTCAGCCCGAGGAAGATATTAAACTGTGAAGTGGTCACACGCCTTCATAACGCAAAGACGAAACGCAAGTACTGTTGCCGCATCTCAAACATAAAGATACTGTTCGTAACAACCACATATAATTTACTACGCAAAGTCGACACACCTGCTTCTTAGCTCTCACAAAAACCATGTTAAAGGACATACAAGCAGCTTTTTCAAAAACCTTCGGAACGTCGCAACTGCGCAGGATACGGTACAAAAGGTTAACCTCCAATTCAAGAGACCAGATCACTAATAGATTTAAGGTTCATCACAAACATCAAAAGGAAATAACAAGAAGAATAAGATTGAGATGGAGCGCATTTGGCAAGCACTCGCAGATTATGACTAGCAGCTTACCGGTATCGCTCAAGAGGAAAGTATACAGCAGTTTCATCTTGCCTGTACTCGCCTATGGGGCTGAAACATGGAGGCTAACCAAGAGAGTTCTACTTAAGTTGAGGACAACCCACCCAGAGGGCTATGGAACGAAAAATGGTAGGGGTAACATTAAGAGATAGAAAGCATGCAGGGGGGGTCAGAGAAATAACTCAAGTTACCGACATTCTAGTGGAAATTAAGAAGAAGAAATGGACATGGACAGGACATGTAGTGCGAAGAGAGGATAACCGATGGTCGCTGAGGGCAACAAACTGGATTCCAAGGGAAGGAAAGCGTAGCAGGGGCGGCAGAAAGTTACGTGGGCGGATGAGATTAAGAGGTTTGCCGGGGTCAAGTGGATGCAGCTAGCACAGAACCGGGTTAAATGGAGATATATGGGAGAGGCCTTCGCCCTGCAGTGGGTATAATTAGGCTGATGATGATGAC
>JAJIZL010030311.1:23563-39283 GCA_023969395.1 Amblyomma maculatum
TTTATTAAACCGGCGTTTCTGCCACAGGCTGCCCTTCGCCAGGACTGAGTATAGAGATTGAAATGTGGATTTAATAGATGGTTTGAACGTCTAGCGCTGCCAGTAATTCGGGCACAGCGGGGTCGAATTTCCAGCCGCAGGGCACAGCTTCAGCACGAGAGATGGGCGCCGGAGACAAGCGATGGTGATGGTGATGCCGCAGCGTTTTCTGTTCTTTGTCTTCTTTACATTTCCCCCACGTGAAGAAGTCGCCATCCTGGCGACTCAGGGAGAAGAGACGACCAGAGGCTTGTAATATGGCTTGAGGTGGCTAACGTGGACAACCTCGCGGCCGCGACGGCGGTGGTCGGAAGAAGGCGTGACTGGCTCGATGACGTAGTTCACAGGGAATGTGCGTTCCAAGACGCGATAAGGTCCGTGGTATCTATAGGTGTCTAGTTTTTTTTTTCGAAGAGTTTGCCACAAGGCATAAGTTGAGAAAGGGGGAATGGGATGCTGGAGATAGAAAGTTAAACGAAGGAGTGAAATCCAGTTGCGCTTATGTATTCGAGAAGGTTGGCAGTATAGCGATTGTCCATTGTCCATTTCTCATAATCACTATCGCGATTCCACCGCAGGCCCACCTTCATGATTATCCGTTGCCTAATGTGAGTCGTTGATGGACGCGTCCACAACAAGTGATGCACATCGCAGACGTCAGGTGAAGTGTCACAGTGAGGGCACTTGTCAGTCACAGGCAGATGTTTTTCCCGCCATCGATGTCGAACAGATGGGGTCAGAGCCGCCCCTGCCCGGATCCGGCGCACTGTCACCTCCTCCTGCCGAGTAAGACTACGGGGGAGAGGGTGCGAACACGGAGGAATGAGAGCGCGTGTTCGCTGGCGCAGAAATTGCGAATCGGAAACGTGGGACAGGAACGGATCTGGGGGAAGAGGGGAAGGTGGTGGATCGTCTGATGTGTTTATATGCGTCATAGCATCCGCTTGAATATTATGGGGATCGCGAGCATGGCCGCGAATCCAGTGTATGCGCACAGGACATGGGTACTTCGAACAGAGCAAATGTATGGACTGTGTTATTTGGAATGTGCGTCGAACGGCCTTAAGCTGTTTAAGGGCACTGAGAGAGTCTGTGTAAAGATGAACTGCATTGAATGTAGGAACGGATGGAAGGGAATGTATGGCATTGTAAATTGCTTGAAGTTCCAGTGCCAGAGGGGTGCACGTATCCGCGGTATATGTCACGTGAGTGTTGAGATGCGGATGAGAGGGACTATACACAGAAGTAACTCCTCGCTCTGCAGTATGTGATTCATCGGTATATAATATGCACCCTTCAGGCAGATGTGTGAATGATACCGACGGGGAAGCAGTGGGGCGATTGTCCGTGAGCAGGAAGTACGATCATGGAGGTAGTGGCTTTAAATGATGTAGTTGTAAAGACTGTTTGCGAGCTCTGTTTGCCATCCGCTGATCAACGAGTTCAGTGAGCGTATTTAGCTGAGCATACTCCTGAAATACTGGTATGGGTGTTAGGCGGGGAAGATATGTATATTGCACGCATAGCCTCACGATTGATGGCCTCAAGGGAGTTCCACTGTCTGCGGGAGAGAATTGAAACTGTGCCTGGTAGATTATACGCGGCTGGAGGACAGAGCGAACAAGCTGGTGGGCCGTGTGAGCACGCGCGCCGCCAGAGCGCATAGCTATGCGACGAATGGAACCTAGAGTAGCGTGAGCGGTCTTACTGATGGCTGTCAGCCACGGGGTGCCAGTCCAGAGGAATAAAGAAGAAGACCAAGAATGCGAACGGTTTGTACCTGAGGAATTGGGGTATTATCTATCATAAAATTTTGTTTGTTGGTGGCAGGAACGCATAGCCAAACGAAGCTGTCGGCCAGGAATGTGGGAGCAGGAGTATCGGTATCATTCGTGATCTTTGCGATAGCCTTGAATGTTGGAGGCAAACGTGCGAGCTAGCTGACGGCATTCCTCGGCCTTCTGTACAATATCTGACAAAGCACTGTACTCAGAGGCATCTGGATGGCATGGCAAAATTGTGTCCAGATTACAAGATGGTTCACGGCCGTATAAGAGAAAGAAGAGCGAAAAACCAGTTGTTGCTTGGGTGGCAGTGTTGTACGCGAACGTTACGAATGGCATTACCTGGTCCCAGTTGAAGCTTCCAGATTCAGATGTAACATACATTGCGAGCATGTCCCCATGCGTACGGTTGAAGCGCTCCGTGAGGCCGTTTGTTTGCGGGTGGTACGCAGTTGCAGCCCATTGTATCGATTTACAAGACGACAGGAGCTCTTGGACTACTTCGGAAAGAAAAACACAACCTCTATCACTCAGTAGCTCGCGAGGGGCGCCGTCTCGAAGAATGAAGTGGTGCAGAAGAAAATGGGCTACCTCTAGGGCTGTCGCCGCGGGAAGTGCAGCAGTCTCGGCGAACGTGTCAGGTGGTCGACGGCGGCGATAACCCATCGATTGCCAGCGGCACTGCATGGTAGCGTACCATAAAGGTCGATTCCCACGCGATCCAACGGGCAAGCTGGACACGGTAAAGGCTGGAGAGGGCCAGCGGGGTGGCGAGAAATCTTGCGTTGTTGACAGGCGGTACAAGAGCGAATGTAGATACGTACGAAATTGTACATTTCCCGCCAGTAGTACCTCTGACGAATTCGATCATAGGTTTTGAGGACGCC
The DNA here is from genome assembly GCA_023969395.1 of Amblyomma maculatum. Lineage (NCBI taxonomy): Eukaryota > Metazoa > Arthropoda > Arachnida > Ixodida > Ixodidae > Amblyomma > Amblyomma maculatum. The sequence goes on from JAJIZL010030311.1 coordinate 26,274, forward strand.
GGCATGAGCGCTTTGCGGGTCAGTGTGGTGGTGGGCACAAACCTCGGAGCGGAGGTGGCGCGGAATGACAAGAAGCCATGTTCTGCCGCCTGAGTTGCAGTTCCTTCGGTAGAGAAGGCCGTCCCGAATGGCGAAATGGGAGGCCTGTCGGCGGAGTGCCCGAGGATGCGTAGCCGCGGAAGTAGTGCCAAGGATATCTAGCAGGTTAGAAACCCAAGGATCGTGTTGTTGCTCGAAATTCATATCCTCAATTGTGAGTGCTGACAAGGATGCTTGAGGAGGGGACGATGAGTTAGGCGAGCACACCGGTGACCGAGAAAGAGCGTCGGCGTCAGAATGCTTGCGGCCAGAGCGGTACACTACACGAATGTCGTATTCCTGAAGCCTGAGAGCCCAGCGGCCGAGACGGCCAGACGGATCCTTGAGGGACGCGAGCCAGCAGAGGGCGTGATGATCTGTAACTACCTCGAAGGAGTGGCCGTATAAGTAGGGGCAGAACTTTGTTACAGCCCACACGATTGCTAAGCACTCCTTTTCGGTATCTGAGTAGTTCGACTCGGCTTTGGTGAGAGCACGGCTTGCGTAGGCGAAAACGTATTCGGAGAAGCCAGACTTGCGCTGGGCGAGCACGGCGCCGAGGCCGGCACCACTGGGATCGGTGTGAAGTTCTGTAGGTGCAGTAGGGTTGTAATGGCGGAGGATTGGCGGTGACGTCAGAACATTGCGCAGTGTCGCGAATGCATCATCGCAGGCTGGCGACCAAGAAGAGAGGTTAGGGGGGGCCTTTCAAGAGCTGTGTAAGGGGGGCTATGATGGTTGCGAAATTCCGAACAAAACGACGAAAGTACGAGCAGAGGCCCACGAAGCTTCGCAGTTGTTTCAAAGTGGTCGGTTTCGGAAAGTCAGCGACGGCGCGCAGTTTCTCAGGATCAGGCAGAACTCCATCTTTACACACAACATGTCCGAGTATTGTGAGCTGGCGAGCACCAAAGCGGCACTTTTTGAGGTTCAGTTGAAAACCGGCGCGGGTTAGGCAGGTGAAGACCTGGCGAAGTCGAGTCAGGTGGGTCGGGAAGTCGGCTGAAAAGACGACGCTATCATCGAGGTAGCATAAACAGATGTTCCATTTCAGGCCGCGCAGTACAGTGTCCATTCTTTCAACTGTGGCTGGGGCGTTAGAGTCTGAATGGCATAACATTAAATTCGTATAGTCCGTCTGGAGTAATAAAGGCGGTCTTAGGACGATCCGCCTCTGCCATGGGCACCTGCTAATACCCGGAGCGTAAATCGAGTGAGGAAAAGAATTCTGCGCCTTGCAAGCAGTCTATGGCATCGTCGATTCGTGGGAGGGGGTACACATCACGACGAGTGATTTTGTTAAGGCGGGATAATCAACACAAAATCGTATGGAGGCATCCTTATTTTCAACTAGGACCACAGCAGACGACCATGGGCTGCAGGGTTATCTAATTACTCCGCATCGGAGCAAGTCATCGACTTGTTGGGCAATAACACGGCGCTCAGTCGGGGACACACGATACGGCCGCTGATGGAGAGGTGGATGAGCGCCAGTGTCGATGAGGTGGGAAACGGTTGTCGTGCGGCCCAAGGATGATTGCGAGATGTCGAAGGAGGAGCGGAATTGGTGTAGAAGGTCAAGACTTTGCTCGCGGTGGCGTGGCTCTAAAGCGCTGTCCACAGAATGGTCAAAAAGGTCCCGCTGTAGCGGATCGGAAGCCACACGAGATGGGGTCATGGCGTCAACCTGGCAAACAGGGAATGACACATCAAAGGCGAACAGAAGGTCCACGGGCTAGATTCGGCCGAGGCACTCCCCTTCAATCAACATAGCGGGAGACGCAAGAGGATTGGCTACCAGAAGTGTGCTAGCGCCGTTTTTCATGTCAAGGACGGCAAACGGGAACGGTAAGTGGCGGCGGCGGCAGACAACGTTAGAGGGCACAAAAAGGACTGCCGCGGCGGTGGTAAAAGAGGCAGTGAAGGGAGCCAGAACAGCGCTAATGGGTGGGATGGTTGTGTCATGAGCTACGAGGAGTTTGGTCGCAAAACAAGGACACGGCTCGTGGAGCAGGGCATCAGACGGTGCATTACTCGATTCAATGAGCTCTACTTGAGGACTGGCGCAGTCAATAATAGCATGATGCTGGAACAGGAAATCCCAGCCGAGAATGACGTCATGAGAGCATGTGGGGAGAACGACGAATTCTATGATGTACAAGACTGCAGCAATGACGACGCGAGCAGTGCAGATAGCTGTCGGCTGTATGCTTTTAGCGGATGCGGTACGAAGCGATAGTCCCTCGAGAGGCGTAGTCACCTTTCGGATGGAGCGGCAGAATTTTTGGCTGATAACTGATACAGCGGCACCAGTGTCGACGAGCGCAAGAGTATGAACACCTTCAACCATGACAGGAATAACATTCGCGGGATTAAGACGAGGACTTTGGAATTCTGTCGAATACGCAGTTCGTGCCTCGCGAACTGCGGCGGTTAGTTTTCCGGCTGGGTAGCGGGTCGTCGGCGCATTGGCGAAATGGAGCGGCGACGTGGTGATGGCGAACGACGAGGGAGGAAGTCCGGAGGATCAGGGGGAGCTGTTGGAGGACCCGATGGGACTGGGAACTGGGGGGCCAAATAAGGTGGCGCAGGCCGTGCAGCAAAGGCCATATTTATTCGGCGCCGGCAGTAGCGTGTAGTGTGCCCAAGGATGCCGCAGTGGTAGAAAATAGGCCTGTTGTCTGAAGTGCGCCATGTAGATCGTGTCGGAAGCAAGGGGGGAGCAAAAGCTGTTGGTGCCGACCGCATGGGGGGCGAAGCATAGGCATATGCTGGCTCAGGCGGTGGACTTGAAGTGACTTCGGCATACGTGCGAAGCAATACTTGAGGAGGAGCCGGCGCGAATTCTGGGGCGTAGCTCAGTGGCGCTATGCCGGACGATGAAACTGTGGGCGTAGGGAATGGCATTGAGGGTGCGACCGGAGCTGATTGAGGAACAGGATTAGGGAGGACTTCAGATACATGCTTCTGGATTGGACGGCGAAGCTCCGGAACAAGGCCAGTTGTTGACGATTCCTTAACATATGGCTGCAGGGACAGTTGTCGCGCGACCTCCTGGCGTACAAAAGCCTTTATGTCTTCAGAGAGGCTAGATGACTCCCTCTCCGTGGCTAGTCCAGCGAGTGATGTGTGAGGCTGGCGAATCAAAACACGCTCCTTCCGGAGCTCGTCGTAGCTTTGACAGAAGTCGTAGATTTCCTTGACCGTAGTGGGGCCTTTCGCGATGAGTATGTTGGAAGCGCCGTCGTCAATTCCTGTGAGGACATGACGTATTTTAACGGCCTCGGTCATGGTTGGGTCAACGCGACGGCACATATCAACAATGCCCTCAATGTAACTGGTGAACGTTTCACCGGGCAGCTGCAGTCACGACCGAAGATGATGGTCCCCGCACCTCCATCAAGTGTAATGTGGATTTAATAGATGGTTTTAACGTCTAGCGCTGCGAGTAATTCGGGCACAGCAGGGTCGAATTGCAAGCCGCAGGGCACAGCTTCAGCACGAGAGATGGGCGCCGGAGACAAGCGATGGTGACGGCGATGCCGCAGTGTTTTCCGTTCTTTGTCTTCTTTACAAGATAATCAAGATTGGTTTTAAAGGAAATGCAATAAAGAAGGTTTAGGAGAAGGTAAGGTGATATGGAAAAGAGAACGAAAAGAAAACGAAGAAATGTAAAAAGGAAACGAAATTTGAGTTGAAGTATTATGGTTTACGGTTACGATAGCAGCTGAAGTCACAGGAGATGGCAGGGGCGGATGGCAGCACGGAAAGCAAGCCCTCAAGTTGACGTGATCTAAGGCGACATGTGGCTATATATAGTGGCTGCACAACAACCATAGTTCTGCATAAAGAAAGTAACAAAATTCCCACAAAGAAAGGTATTAGGCAAGGAGACACAATCTCCCCAGTACTATTCACAGCTTGCTTAGGGGAAGTATTCAGGGACTTGGAATGGGAGCAGTTAGGGATAAGGGTAGATGGAGAATACCTCAGTAATCTGCGATTTGCTGATGACATTGCCTTGCTCTTTGTGTTACTCAGAGGTCGTTAAGGCGAATGTCATTTTGGGGGGAAAGTGTTAGCGCTGCGCGTGCTGTAAAACGTGGGTGGAATTTCAATAGGTCTGTGATTTGTGGAATGATTACAGAGTGCCGCTCTTTAAAAGTACAACCCTCAGCTTTATGAACTCGCAATTCTTTTGGCGAATGTGTTTCAGCAAAGGAACGAGAGGAAGGGATATTCCGCGAGCATGCTGGTTAATAAATTAATTTAGAATGTATTCTCCGTTTCACCCTTACTCCACTTCAGCACATGCGCAACGTTACTGCTGTCACAATTCAAATTTTCGTGAATGGATTGTTTGAAGTTGTAATATGTGATTTGAGCTATCGTTGTTGTCAGCATTTGTTTGGCATAGATTCTGTAAACGCCTTACTTAGCGATGGTGGTATTTTGCCTTCATTGGTAAGTGGCTTCAACATTTTATCTATGATTTGTTGTTTTTCTAAGGGGGGGTCTGACGGAAGTAATAAATAAAAAAGTTTATTGCTTGACATGCCAATATTTCTCTCTTGTGTAGTTTTCTTTGCCTCAATCTACTACTCCACCTTCTTTGTCGGCGCATTCATTGTGAACGTACATTCATTTGCTCCGTGATTCCAAGGCATTGCGTTCATGGTTGGGTGGCCTGGGTTTATTGCTCTCGAAGATGTGAAGGAGGCCTCTACCGAACCTGGTTTTCTCGAGCTCATTAGATGCGAATAATGGGTTACAGATTTGATTTAGTTTGTTCGCAATGTATTCTCGGAGTCTCAGAGTTAAAAATAAATGTCGGGCTCCCTATTTTTGGGTATTCTTCACATCGGGCCGTACTCGAAACACATTTCAATCCACGTGACAGGACTGGTTTCGTCTTTACGTAGTGGTAGGTTTGAGAGGTTAATAATGTTTTTGTGAATTCTAATCCATCTAACCTCTGTTTAAAGGGAGACTAGAAACTTTCCTTTGCCTTCGCTTATATGATTTGTCGGTTCTGATGGGGAGGCAATACATGTTATTTTATTTAAGGGTCTTATCACGCGAGAAGTTTTAACAATTCTTAGTTTCGATTTCTGTAGTTATGTTGGACTAGAACACCTTAAGCACCTGAGCCTCTATTGTCCAAAGCATGGTGCTCTGACAAAACCGCGTCTTTTCGAGATTTAGTGATGCCAAATCTCTTCGCAATGGTCTAAAATTATTTAAAGAACTTAAGGGACGCGTTAAGCCGTATATATTTCCTTTTGTAATGCCATTCATTCACGATTTTAAAGTCACGAAAAGGCCTTTGGGTACTGTCTGAACCGTTTCTCAATATTGTTCTTATTTTTAGAAGGTTTGTGAACGTATGGCATTAGGTGAGAGGGAAGCTATAGGAGGGTCCTCTCGGCTAGCCCGTCACTCTATGTTCAGCAGCTGGACTAAGCCAGCACGCCACCCGAGGTAATACCTTGGTTTTGTAGAGGCAATGTTCGGAACACGGTTGTCTTCCATGGGCTGTCTTCCATACTGTTCTGGCAATCAATGCGATGACAGTGGAATTATAGGAGCTTGGTGGGGTATCTGGAGTCGCTTCCTTTGGTTAGGTGGAGTTGCTCTTTAGTTGAGATTTTGAAGCTTGTGCGTAATCCAGGTGGTTGTCCACCGTGTGAGAAGGTTGCCGTTGGCTTAAATTACATGGCCCTTGAGCTGTTTAGGAGGTCGCCTAAATGTCGGTGTTCACTGCGCTGCCACGTTGCAAAGGTGAAATTGACCGATTGTTCTTTTTGCCAAGATTTGAGGTCCAGCTCTCGGTCTCTCGTCCCCTATCTCATACTTTCGCGAGGGTAGGGAAATTGGGGTTTTCTCGGGTCATGAAATTACCTTTGATCAATTACATCCCCGACGTAAGTAGGAGGTGCTGGTTTTCTGTTTTCCAAGGTGGAAGGTGGTCGAGCCATGGCATAATGCTTTACTGCCAGATTATGAGTAAACCCAACTTCTTAACTTTACCAAATAAGCTTCAGGATATCAAAGAAAACAAAACGCTTCAACATCATCGAACAAAGTGGTCGGCACTCCAAGAATTGTTTCGATGATTCCTCGGGGTACGCACAGATGACCAAAAATTTACATATTTAGTCACTTTCCTCTATCATCGGTAGATGAAAGTATTTGGGTTGTCAACATTGGGAACAGAATTTATGCCAAGTTTTCAAGCGCATGCAAAAAAGCAACGATAGCTCAAAGCAACATTACAACTTCAAGCATTCTATTCGCGAAAATATAATTATGAGAGTAGTAATGTTATGCAGCAGACCCCCTGGGTTCAACACTTTTGACAAAGGCTGTACATGTTCGAGTGTGGGCAGTACCACATCCAATAGATTGTTCAGACAAAGAGTATATCCCAAATTAGATCTATTAACCCCCGAGCTCACGGAAAAGCCCTTCCCCTTCTTCCTTGGTCAAAACATATTCGCAAACAAATCATTAGTTCAACAATATGACGGTGACACTTGTAAAGTATATTTCAACATTTCCCGTTAACCAGAGCTAATGGGGTCATACATAATTTTTGAGTTCAGTTCAGTGTAGGCAGTTATAAAGCGGTTAAATAGCTGTTGATATTCCACTGCCATCTTTAAGCTCGTGCATGCGCCAACGCTTTCCCCTAAAAGTGGCAATTGGTATTGAGTCCCTAGGAGCAAACATTCCGGGCACCCCACCGGCGAAAGGAACGAGAGGCCAGAAAAATGATAGCCTCCTCTCACCCCCTCTCTCACGCCTTCCACAGGCGAAAGGAAGGCAACACAGCCGCTTAACTGTGTCTTCTGGGATCATGAAAATTAGGTGCTTCTTTCATGCGGTGCCTTTCTCCATCGCCCATATGTTTCTGACATTTGTTTGTCTTCTCCAGCTATCATGATTATAAACCATGGTCCCCGAACTGGCGTTTCGTTTGTTTTCTTTTTCTAATTGGCTATGCTTTCGAGGTTTTGCACGAGAAATTTATCGAGACGTTCATGGACACTGCCCGGACGTCGCTGGAGAAATACGTATGGTTGCATGGGATAGAGAACAAAAAATATCTCTGGATTTTAAACTTAGTCCATTTGAAGAGAGCAGATAATTGGTTAGGGCCAATTAAGTCAATTGAACTATGTGTTAAGAGTTTAACATAAACTGGTGGGCGAGTTTATCTGGCATAATATCTAGTGAAGCAGCGCAACGGCATAAGGCCAATGGAAGAAACCGACAAACACAGCGCTGTGTTTGCCCCTTTCTTCCCTTGGCCCTGTGCCGTTGCACTGCTTCACTAGATGTTAAGGGTTTGGCATCAACCATTTGTCGAGAAATTTATGTTGCACTAGAACAATTTAGGGAGAGATGAATTTTTGTATGCTATAAAGGACAAAAAATCTTCATGGTTTACGAATTTGGTGCAAGTGATGAAAGTAAAAGATTATCCAATGCCATTTTAATTTATTGGACGATGAAATAGCCAACTTGAATATAGGCAACGTCCTAAGTGGTCACTTGATACATCACCACTGGTCGCGTTATCTATGAGGAGTATCGACGCATGATGTCATGGGAGAGGGTGGCGGTGCGTTGGAAGAGAATGACACGTCAGAAAAAATGCCATGGCCTGCATTAGTGCACTATTACCCCGTGGGAGAGGTGGCGGCATGCGCGTCGCCTCCGCTTCTGCTTGAATCACGCCAGTCGTCACTTTACTGGCGACTAGTGCGAATTTTTAATATACTGTGTAATGGCGCGTACGCACAGTGGAAGTTTTCGTTCCTTGACGTGTGTTCGTTCCAGTGCTCCTTTCGCGTAGCGTTCCTTGGCGGGCGTTCTTTGCATCACTCTTGCAAGTGTTGATTTAACGGTAGACCCGCGCTCCTACAGTCCCAAGTGCAGCAAATAGAAACAAAGAGTTCTAAGTGAGACAAAGAGAGGCGACGAGAGCGGAGTAAGCAGGGGTCAATTCGTTCGCATTCCTCCAATGCGGGTGGCCCAGTCATCTCTAATTTTCAGACCTTTCTTTCTCTCTCCCTTTCTTGCTTGCCTTTCCTTTTAAGCTACTGCCGAATATGCCCTACGTAGGTTGAAATATCCCATGTAATAAATGCTGCTCTGTGACAAATTGTTCATATTTGCACTTGTCTTTTAAACAGCTGTAGAGAAAAATTTTGTCGCAGTATATATATATAGAACGGTAATCAACGTCTAACGTCCAAACCATGGTTCCTTAGTGGAAGGCTACGGAGTATTGTGTTTTTAGAAGTGATGATCTCTGTACTAGATAGCGGCTCTCATCGTTACACTGTCAGATATGTGTGGCAGATTTCATTACTCGAGCAATTGGATGTAGATGCAGTTTCATATGCAAATGTTCTAATATGCTCTTTTCTATCCAGGATTTAAGAAAAGCCACACATCACGTGAGAAAACTACTAGGAAACGTTATCGACAACGTCGGGCTTCAAGTGGCTTCAGATGTGAGTAGCGTTAATGACAGTGAACAGATTAATGACAAGTATTCAATATCTCTAATGTGCCACATAACAGTTGCTGATCAAGGCCTAGACTTGCCCTTAGTACATAGGGTCATTTAGAATTTCTTCGGGCTTCTCTCGTGGCGTGTGCAAAAACGCTGTAAATGTTCAAACACAATTACCTTTATTTATTTGTTTATTTATTTCAGTTACCCTCTTTGTCCGGTGGGCATTATAGAGAGGAGTGGGACTTGGCAAACAAAAAACAAAAAATGGAGGGGAGGAAAGAATATGGGTACATGGCATTGTAGGTTATGAAGGCAAATGATGTTTGCAAAGCAGAATCTACACAATAAAATAATAACAGCAAACAAAACAAATTACACAGGTTACAAATTATTGAATGCATAAATACAGGATAGGGTGAAAAAAAAACAATGACGCACACAATTGGCACCTAAGTTTGTGTAGATGAAGTCAAAGCAGCTTTGGACGTAGTTTAATGGTCGTCGTGAAACATCTAAAATCCGAGCTGAAACAACTGCTCAGGAGAGGTCAGAGGTTTCTACAACAGCTGGTGTCATTTTGAACTTCATCTGAATGTGCATTGGCACGTGCAAAAAAAAAGCGCTATAGAATGTAAACGTAATTACATATATGACCTAAAATCGTGTATTCATGTCAATGAAGTATATGTCATTTTTATTTCCGTTCAAATTAAATCACAGCCCAAATCATTCGGAACAGTAGAGGCAAGAAAATGTCAGCATATTCTCAAGCCTCAGTTCATCAAATGCCGATCGCAAATTGTCATTCAAATCGCTAAATTGTAAAATTGTTATCTTCTTAAATCCTACTTTGCAGTCATTTCAATCATCCCATGAATGGCAGTCAGAAGTAGGGACGCGTGGTGAGCGCCAGTGTCTATTGGGTAGTAAACGGTCATTGTGCGGCACCAGGAAGATTGCGGGATGTTGAACGAGTATCAAAATTGGTCTAAATGGTCAAGTGACTGACCGTGGCGACGTAGCTTGAGAGCGCTATCCACAGAATGGTTCAATAGGTCTTGCTTCAGCGGATCGAAAGGCAAACAAGCCGGACTCAAAAAGCCTGAACTTGGCAAGCAGGGAATGATAAATCATCGAAGACAAGCAGAAGGTCCATGGGCTCAATGTGGCCAAGGCACTCACCTTGAACTAACATATCGTGAGACGCGAGAGGATTGGCAACCAGGAGTGTGCTTGCGCCGTTGTTCACGTCAAATACGGCAACTGTAGGTGGCGGCGGCGGCACATAACGTTTCAGGGCACAAATAATACTGTGCCGGAGGTAGCAGAACAGGAAGTGAGGGGAACCAGAACAGCACTAACGGGTGGGACGAGGACACGGCTCGTGGAGCAGGGCATCAGATGGTGTCTCACTAGCTTGAGTGAGCTCTACATGAGCACCACCGCAGTCATTGATAGCATGTTTCTGGGGTAGCAAATTCAAGCCGAGAAGGACGTCATGCGAACACGTGAAGAGGACAACGAATTCAATCAGGTGTACTGCGCCAGCAACGACGAGGCGAGCAGTACAGACTGTTCAAGTCTGTATACTGCAAGCGGACGCGGTACGAGCGAAAGTCTCGCTACAGGCGTAGTCACTTTTTTTACAAAAGAGACCGAGTTTTTGGCTTATGATATATTCGGCGGCATCGGTGTCGACCAGCGCAAGAGAAATAACATAAATGATGTCAGCAATAATATTCGCTGGAGGAAGACAAGGATTTTAGAGTTCTGTCGAATACACAGTTCGTGCCTCGCGGACTGAACCAGTTGGTTTTTCTGCTCTGTAGCAGGTTTCCGGCGCATGGCCGGATTGGAACTGCGACGTGCTGAAAGCTAACGACGAGGGAAGAAGTCCGGATGATTAGGGGGCGCTGTTGGCGGACCTGGTGGGATTGGGACCTGGGTGGGGGAAAAAAGGTTGCTCAGGCCGCGTGGCAAAGTGCATAAATGAGCGGTGCCGGCAGTAGCTTACAGTGTGCACAGGGATGTCGCAGGCATAGCAAATAGGGCTGTTGTCTGAAGTGCGCCATGGAGGTGAGGTCTGAGGCAAAGAAGTATGAAAAGAGTTGGGTGCGTTATGTACAGGGGTGAGCCATAGGCATAAGCCGGCGCAGGAGGTGGACGCGAGGCGACTTCGGCCTATGTGTGACACAGTACTTGAATAGGAGCCCGCGCGAATGCTGGAGTGCAACTCAACGGCGCAGCACCTAAGTTTGAATTGTAGATGCAGTGAACGGCAGTGAGGTTGCTACCTGAGCTGGTTGAGGAATTACAGAGGGCTTCTGAGACTTCTCGCTTAATTGCACGTAGAAGTTCCCCAGAATGGTAAGTTGATGACTCCGTCACAGACGGCAGCAGAAACAGCTGTCCGGCGACCTCCTCACGCACAAAAGCCTTGATTTGTACGGAGAGGGCAGATGGCTCCCGCTCGGCGGTCAATCCAGAGAGCGAATCTTCAGCATCGAAATCATTAAAACACAACCTTTGCTCAGCTCATAATAGCTTCGGCAGAGGCCTTAGACCTTCTTGACCTTAGTGACCTTCTGGCTGATTGACTTGTTGAAGACCCCGTCATCGATTCCCTAATGGACTTGTCGCATATTATCGGCCTCTGTCATGGTCGGGTTAGCGCGGTGACACAAGTGAACAATGTCCTCAATGTGACTAATGAAGGTTTCACTGGCCAACTGCACTCTTGACCATAGATAATTTGCCGCGCGGAGTTTGCGAATGGTGGGGCGGCCGAAGATATAAGAAAATTTGGTCTTGGAGGTAAGCCATGTGGTGATGTCCGACTCGTAGTTTCTAAACCCCAGATGGCTACGTTGCTGAAGTAAAATATGACGTTTTGGAGCTTGCGTATGTCATCCCAGTTATTGTGACGGCTCACAGATTTGTAGGCGGACAGCCCATCGTCGACGTCGTCATCGCTGCTACCACTGAAGGTAGCGGGATCCCTTTGACGCAGGTTACCAGTGCAGGTGACGGGTGGTGCAGTTGGGTGGGCTCCGTGAATGGGGCTGTCGGTGTTCGGCTCCGAATTTCCCCGTCAAGAACAGTTTTGGGAATCTAGGTTGTACCTTGTCCAAGTGAAAATAAAATTTTATGAGTATGTCAAAATATGATATTCGCCATAAACCAAGGATTTGAAACAGTGTCACCGAACTGCACAGAAAATGAAGAGCACAAGGAGCGAAACATGCAATGTATCTATAACCACCGTTGTGCGGCCGAATAATGTTACGCATACACATCATCAACGACGCCTTGCTCCTCTAGCCTTTTCGACAAAGAAATAATTGGCAATAAATTATGGTGAATAAACTACTGATTTAACCTAAACGTTAATGCTTCGAAAATAATCAATCTTTACAAAAACACTAAAATATATAACTAATTATTAGTAATTATTGCGTAGAACTTTGTAAGGAAGGCGACTTTTATAAAAGGTTTGAGGTAAAATAAAACCCTAGGTTGGTATATTTTTGTACCTGATTTTTGGGTATTTGCTCATTGTTATTCGGAAAGGAGGTTCGTAATTGAGGTAGTGAAGTTCAGCCCGGAGTTTGTCCATCACCTGAGTTGAGGCTCTTGGAGTTCCTTGAATCCGCGAGCGTACGCATAATGGGCCGCTCGATGTGTGCAAGCCTAGCGGGGCGTCGACTCTAGGTTCAGCGAGCCCAATTTTGAAGAATGGCGCGGAAGCTTTGGCTGCTTCTGCCGCGACTAAATGCGGACCTGCTTTACCAAAGGCCAGATTCTGGTGCTGTGTGCTGTGCAATATGTCTGTATTTTTGGGCAGTTGTCTTGGTGCGACGAGGCCTAAATTTATATGTAATGTTCAGCTTGCGGCCCCACCACCCACCATGAAGCCGAATGAATCGGAACGTCAAAGAAGACCTGCCCACGCCAACTGCAACACTGCCTTTTTGTTTCGGTATCCTACAGAAACACTGCTACAACATATACAGAACAAGAGATAGAGAGGATGCACAGAGCGAACTAAGAACATCTCAAGTGGTGCAGTTTCATTAAAAAAACTCTAAGGTCCAACTAAGTTCGTCCTGCATGACTCTCTGTCTTTTTCTCTGTTAGCAGTGTTGTAGCATGAAGATGCACAAGCAACTTGGCCTTATTCTTGCACCCCACAGACACACAATATTGCAAAAACATGGTGCAAATCAGGGTAGCTACTCTATGCAAAATTAACACTAGTTATCGGGAAGATGAAAACCCGGGAGCAGAAGACTGGACGGTATCCAGAAAGAGAATATGACGATAAGGTACGTGGCGGAGGAGACGACTGGAAAAGAAGACTGTCGATTTCCATCTAACGGATAATTACCCGCTCTGAGGAGAT
>JAJIZL010030311.1:53757-66028 GCA_023969395.1 Amblyomma maculatum
TAAAAACTAGCAAGTAAGTTAATGGCAGACAATAATCTAACAGAATGCACGCAAACATGGCAAAACGAAATGAAAATAAACTGACTATTCTTATGGTAATGGTCAAGTCAAGAAACGGAAGGTACAGAAAGACAGTGCGGAATTGATGAAATACATTCTGTAGTCCTTAATTGAGGCGGTAAAGACGTTTGGGTTCTGTATGCTGTAATGATTTAGTATGCATGGTAATGTCAAACGAAGGCTCTGATTACCCTATAACGTCCTCCTTCGAAGAACTTCTCATATTTGTTTACTTCTGGTATGGAAGGGCTTTACGTAAGGCTTCAGTCCAGCAATATTCTTCAAAAATTCGGTTAACCATTGAGGTGACGATTTAAGGCAGTGAACTAAATGATACCAAATATGGTATGCGCGATGAATTATATATTGCGGAAGTAATGTTTCTATGTGGGCAGAGTAGCATGTACCCGCAATCAGTATAATGGCCTTCAATTAGAAACCGAGTATGGTGTTCAGATTTGTTTTGGATGTTGTACCCCCAACGAGGTGACAGCAGTTTATGTGTGATTTAATTATACCCTGGAAAATAGGGAGCTTATGTTTTGAGGAAAACTTGTTGCGAAGTCTCGAGAGGAAGCCAACAGATCTAGTAAGGTTGCTTTCAATTATACATTATATGGTCAGACCACCTCATGCGAGAGTCGAATACAACAGCGAGCAATTTGAACTTGTCTACAATGTCAATAATGTTATTATTTAGATGCAGAGTAATGTTTACAGTAATATCCAGGCTAAGGGGTCGAAAAACGACGGGTTTGGTCTTGTTAGAGTTAACTACTAAAACATTAGCTTGGAACCATTCGTGGAGAGCACAAAGAACCATATTTGCACTATTTATTTAGTTCGTCGCAAGAAAAGCCCCTAAGAAAAACACTTCTGTTGTCAGCTTACTGGATACAACTTGTATGATAGGCTATGCCCGCAAGGTCGTTAGCATAGACATTAAATAAGAGCGGGCCCAGAAGGCTACTTTGCGGTATACCACATTCACTGAAAATGGAGTTGACTTGCGATCATCGACCGAGGTGACCTGCTGGCGCATGTTTAAATAAGAACGAAAAAGTTGGATGGAAAGACCACGGACACCATAGCTTTAAAGTTTACAGAGTAGTCTTTCATGATTAAGAAGGTCAAAAGGTTTTGTAAAGTCTATGAAAATACCAAAAGTCAAACGTTTAGCTTCGATATTATTTGAAACAATTTTCTTTTGCAAGAGTAAAGCAGATACCGTGGACTTGTCCTTTCGAAATCCAAACTGGCTGGCGTTTATTGAAAAAACAGGAAGAATAGAAATTGGTCTATAGTTTGTCAACTATCCACGCAGACAAATCGTTTCGTATCGATGGGTGAGATGATAATGGAGCACCCGGAACCTTTGCATACCGAGCCAGTGCGCTGGTCTCATATGATGCTTATGCACGGTACTGCTGGAATTAGGAGGCCTAAAGTAAGAGGACAGAAAGGAAGCGAAGGGTTCCGTGGCCAGGTGCGCGCCCCAATACGCCGTCTACTCCACGCTTCTGCTCACAAAGACATGCACATACACACGCATACACACATCCACACATGTGCAACCCCGCACGCGCACGGCGCACGCAAACATTAGTCATGTGGTTCAGCGCTGTCGCTACACACTTCACGTTAATAAGAAAATAGGACATCCAGTTGATCTGGCAATTAACTAAGCACGACTCGTAAAGGCACGCTGTAATCAAGAGCTAATATTTTCCATAGACGGTAGCATAACCAAATCTTGTACTTAGGACGCATAACAGCCACATGTTTCATCCGCATAAATCTAATTGATCTGCCTATTTTATTTCATTGTGTACCTTACCTCAATTATGGTGAAAAATAGCGATATTCCAAACATATTGCCTGACAGCAGTCCTTTTTTTTTAAGAATTGTTTCTTGAACTTCAAAATTTCTGGTTGTTCACACTACCTTCGCAAAACAAATTTTGAGGATCTCAGAATACAGCATTTATTATTTTCTTTATACATGCACCTACATTTCGCCCGCAGGGGCATTTTAATAGGGGTGAGGGGGGGGGGGTTATACCACAGTATTCTTTATACATTAGTGCCGAGCAAAACATATAGAAACACACAAACAATATTGCAGGATAATGCAAGCTGTCCGTTGGGACATAGTAAGACGATGTGGACAGAACACAAAAGTGAATGGGGACTCGGAATGAAATGAAAATATATTCTAATGTCGCACAAAATAAAAGTTTCCAAAGTTTAAAACATAACGAGAGCGAATGTTGTAAAAAAAAAGAAAAAAAGTTGACATACAGACCACGGATATTATTGAGCCAGAGTAGCCTTTAGTGAAACAGAAAATTCTGAATACGATGTAGTAACAGCTATTACGCAGAGATGAGTATTCCATTGTGCGTGGAAAAAATTATTGTACAAAAATTGACCTACGCGCTGATATTTCTTTAATCATATGCGGGCAATCACGACGCTGGGAAATGTAGGTAGGTGATAAAAGAGAGGCATCCTCGGTGAGTACGGTGCGACAAATAAATTGGCACGTAAAAATGCGAGTCGAAAAAATTCCCAAGGTGAGGAAACAAGAGCCCATTCTAAGCTATTTTGATGTTAGCGACACTGCTGCGATGCAAATAGTTGTGGGACACAAAACGGAATTTTTTCCAATTTCTTATTAAGAATTTGTGTGTACGGGTCCCATAAGACACCAGCTTATTCTACTATTGGGCGCACACTTGTGACATACAGCAGTCTTTTGACATTTCGTGGAGCAAATTTAAAGTTTCGCCTTATGGAATTTAAAGAGCGGGGTATCTGCAGAGTAAAATTATGTACATGGCATTTCCGTGTCAAGTCGGAGCGCATTTGTACGCCCAGTATTTTGCCTCGCTTGCTTGAGATATCATTTCACTGTTTATTAGGTGTTGTGTATTAATCTATTTATGTTTTCGGGTAAAACGAATGCGCTTGAATTTAGATACATTTAGGTTCATAAGCCAGAGGCACACCAAGATTAAATACTATTGAGATCATTTTGAAGTTCTAGTTTGTCGAAATTTTGCATTATTTCACATTGTAAGACAAAATCATGAGCGTAAAAACAAATTCTTGAGGTTATACTACAGCCACTGCCATTTACGCAGATCAAAAAGAGTAGTGTGCCAAGCACCGACCATTGAGACACACCTGATAGTACGGAAACGTCTGTCGATTGGGAGCCATTTATTCAAGACCTTTTGACTGCTTGCTGCCAAATAATTTTGAATCCAGCAAAATATATTATGTGGCAAGCCAAGAAAGGATAACTTGTGCAGAAGAAGGTTGTTAGAAACCGTATCGAACGTCTTTTAGAAATCAAATAATCAGCAATCCGTCTGCAGGCTCTGATCATAGGAAGCGAAAATGTCATGCGAGAATTCGAACAACTGCGTAACACAAGACCAGTCATAAAGAAACCCATGCTGGTAGTCAATAAAAAAGATATAAAACGATTTTCTCCGCCCTGGTGCTTTGATGTTCTGGGGTGAAATGCTCCGGAAAAGGGGCCATGGACCAAAACTGTTGGTAATGTAATCAGCGCGAAAAATGATACATTTTCTTGACGGGGTTCTCGCAGGCATACCAGAGACTGCTTGAAGACTGCAATGGCCCACCGATACCCGGCTGGGAGGGCTAGAAGTTCTATCCGGCAACCAGTTATTTTTCATTGCACACGGAATGGTATGTAAATTTTCTTAAGCTTCCATAAATCCTCTAGGCTTATATTGGTAAAAATAATAAAATAGCTTGTTTTGATTCATTTCAGAAACTTTGCAAAGCAACTTCAACGAGTGATGATGCATTTTTCTCATGGCCTCCTAGTTGGAATGATATACGAAGCAAACATGATGATCGGTATGTAAAGACAATATTTGGCATAAAATATGAAAAGACGCGTTTTGTATCCGTTGAAATCTATATAGGAAACTTTCAGCTGTTACTGGCTTCTCCACTGCCCCTATCTCCTTTGATCACTAATCTCTGTCTTTACGTACACATTAAACCAAAGAGTCCACAGCAGAATACAACTATGCATGCTGTGAGAGCAGCAACTGGTTGTAGTCTTTCGAAGAAGAAAAAATGTTGAGCTAATTAGAGCGAAATGAAGGCAATAATTGTTTTAACAGTATTCGCGTTAATAGTGATCTCGCCCGAAGAATGCGACGTCTGCGAGCAGTGTTACCGTACCACTTTTTGGCCTTGCACAGTCATCATCAGCCGGATCATAAGCGCAAGCCTCTCACTAATCCCTCCAGGAACAGATTCTGTGTCAACAGGTTGCACATATTCTCTACACACTTTGTATCTTCTTACACCCGCCAAACTTTGAAACGCCCGCACACACTACGCTTCCTGTTTCATGGAATTCAACATTTTAGCTGCGAGCGTTCGGATTAGCCTATACGTTTTGTGACCTATCGGTGAGCATGGGTAAGACGCAAGGGTTTTAATTTGCACCTAAGCAATATTCCTTTGCTTAATCATTATCTGAGAAGAGTTCGCGTTATTTGTGACGTGCTCAAATCTTATTCATTATAATATTTCATTTTCGTCTTAGTTATCTGTTGTCAGTACGTGGCCATAATAGACGTATCATTTTAATTATTTCAGTGCCTCTCTCCCTATCGTAAACAACTTTTCTCTAGAGATGTTGAACACTACTTCAGTCTTCTGCATATTATTTTACGTCTACATTTGTGTAATGCCCTTTTAGGGAAGCAGTACCAATCTGAAATTCGTCCTGAGGTTTTAGCAAGGGAATGCAACCATCGAAACCAAAATACTGAAATATTCTGCATTAATCATATCCCAAACTGCTCCGCTCCTAATATAGATACTAGCTGGAAATGGTGTTTCTTTTATTTTTCCAGACTGCGGTTGCACAGTAGTAAAGCCGGATATGTTTCAGCACATTCACGCTTAGGTTATCAAGCGAATAGTTACACAATTCCGACATGATGGCTGAGGGTTAGAGAGAGGAAGGACAAGCTGTACTATTTGGCATCACACACACTATATAGCGGCGGCACGATCATGCGTTTAAAGGCTCTAAAGTATTCTCAAAACCTCTATACTTCGCCTACAGCAATACAGCCGCTACCATCTGAATATGTTTATGCAAATTCACAGGACAGATAGGAGGCTGTTCGAAACATATAGGATCGCAGAGAGCTAAACAAAATCAGGATGTTTCCGTGAAGGCTACTTGCGTCGCTCTGCCATGGATGTTGTAAAACACGTATCGCATTTTGTGTTTAAGCTTTTCACGTTCCCACCATCCGTGTCGCAATGATACTGCCGTGTCGCCGGCATCGTGGCTGTACTTCAGAACTACATTCGAAGTCTACCGAGTTCCGTGAGACAGCTCGACGTCGATTATTTGCGTCTTAAACGCAAACAACGCCGCAAATTAGCGAACCCAAAAAAAGGCAGAGCGATGAGTTATCGCGAAGAAGGATGACTTAGCCTTGAAGACTGTCTAAGCAAGGCTACATTCTACCATCCAACGACACACGAGCAGGATCGACAGATCGCTGTGGACCTCATTTCGTGCTAGTTTCTTGTATTGTGAAGAGAATATGGGCAATTATTGCCAGACTTGCTGGAGAATCTCCTTCCTAGAAACGTTTCGAATTTCTTGCAATGCGTAACCAGAATATCATCTGTGCTTGGTAGTTGAATTTGCAGATCTGTTTGCCCGTGAAACTTATAGAACCGATCTCTGTCTACCAACTTCGTGTTATACCTTGCAAGGATGCCCTGTTCACTCTTAGCGAGTTTCAGACAGCGTTCAGCGCATTGCGGCGGCCCTGTGCCAGGTCGCACATCATCAAGATTCAAATTTTCATAATCTGTGTATGGAAATTATAAAGAGACTACTATGAGATATATTTCGACTTTGGGAGTCCAATAACGTTCCACTCTCATGGAAGGCGGCATATTTTAGGGTTATTCATTTTCGGGTTTTATATTTTTTTAAATTCATGGGATAAAATTCGGGCTTTACTTTTCGATTTGAAAATTAGAAAGAAAGCGGGGTTTTCATGGAAACACTGAAATTCAGGTTTTATGAGGTTAAATTTGGAAACTAATAATTTATTTCTTATCTTCTAATCGGTGGGCAAAAATTAGGGTTATGTTTTGGGCTGCTTTCAAGAATGTGTTTCATAATTCGCCGTTTATGTTTTTCGCATGTACAGCGTTGAGTCTATGCTTACAGCTGCAACATAATTCTATGTCTTTCCCACAGTCAGGAGAGCCTTGCCGATTATCATGGCTACTGTGTGATTGTTCGACGTATTAACTATGTCGACGACGCCCAAGCAAACTTGCTTCTTTTTGGCTTTTCGGCTATGGGAGCGCATTTACGAGAGGGTTAGTGGTAGGCACGAGGACGATTTCAGGGGATTTGGCGACGATAACACCGAATTCAAAGCTTGCATATATTGACGAATTTTCGACATGTTCTTGTCAAAGCTTCTTAAGGTATTTAATGCGAAGTCATTGTCCTGTCCGCATTGTTTAGCGGCCTTGCCTTATTTGCGTACGAAATCCCACAGAAGCCCGTTAACTTGGTGCATGCTGATTCCACTGTACACCAGGGCACGGACGAAATCGTGAATCACGCCAATCGCTTCATTTTCTTTCGCGCGCTGCCTACAGGTAACATCGAAGAGCGTCGGCTGAAATGTGCCCGCCTTTTCAGGTTTCTGGGCCGCTATCTTGAACTTATGACGGATTGACGCGACATGCTCATGAATTCGGTAGTAGGGCTTCTTAGATGGATCGGTGACCAGCTCGGTGTAGCAGTACTTGCACACTAGGGCATGGCTTCCTTCGGAGTATTTCGCTGCATTCTCTAAATCCTTTTGTTATTTGCACCAGTGATCCAAGTATTTCGTTTTCACCTAGTACGCTTGTTACCAGTGTTGCGAATACACAACGTGTAAATATCACTCCTGCGTGTGCGCGAGCTGCTCGCAGCTTTGTTCGGGACTCTGATGTTAGGATGGCGGCACAGGCCCTGCAGTCAACGATTGTCGCCGTCTGTTGACGGCCACGGCCGCTGCTCGCCTGCGCACGAAGTGGGGCACAGCCGTTCCGCGGGAACAGTTGTTTCAGAAGTCGGAATAGGAACATGTTCGGGATTCAATGACTGGGTAAAATTGATTTTTACCCGAAAACAAACCTACATATTTTGCTACGGTGCTGAAGCCAGGTAAAGAGATGATAGATGCATTATCCTTTTACGGCTATGCTTTTAGAGAAGCTGGGAAGTGAGCACCCATCGTACGGGCTCAAGAATAGCAAAACACTATCAATATGTATTGCAGGATTCCAGCGGATTCCGCCAAGTCAGTTACACAAAATATCATATATCATTCGGCCCATCCACCCCACCGATCTTTTATAATGTTGCACGGCTTCCGGAAACATTTTTCGGAGCTCCATGATTAACTATTTGCAAAACGTGGACCTACAGGAAGATACAGAATCATTCGCTCGTTCGGAAGTAATCTGCATTCAAGATAGGTTAGGGAGTACTGCCGGCACGAAAAATGGTATATCGCGAAGTGTGCAACAAATAAGCATTTCCTACATCGCTGATAACAGTAATGAATGGTCTTCGTGGTTCCGTCTAGAAAATCGTTGGGATGTTTGTACGTCGTGTATTATTTGGATTTCCGGCTACAAATCAAGCGATTAGATTTCATTATTCAACCGACTCTACTTTCTGTATAAGTTTACCTTCATGGTGGATGGGGGAGGGAGATTGCTTATATTAGTTCTAAATCCCCCGTCATGCAGTGTTTGCGTCTAAGAAGACGAATATGGTTGGGGATAAACCTTGGTCAATATTACAATCCCTAATTCATTGACATGCATATTTTCGACGTGAAGAATCTGTGGATGCAATCGTCTCATCTTAATCTTCGCGTCTAAATGTGATCTGTAAAATTCGAAGTGAGCAATGGAGACTTTCTCTGTAGTTTTGTTTGAAAAAGCACGGGTTATTAGGCTCATAATGCACACAATATTTTTATTCTCCCCTTGCTATTGCTGCTTAAACATCTCAAAATCTTGCACTGAAAACGCTTTGGAGTCATTGTAGTTCATCAGGCGGCAGGAAACTCTCAATTTCTTGATGAGTGAGTATAGAAGCCTCTTACATTCGTCGTTTCACAAAGGTTACTAATGAGACATCGCCGTCTAGGTTGCTGGGTAAGCCGCTCTTCAGCAGCTCCGCAAGTGGTTGGGGTCTGAAACCTAGTTTGCAAAAATATAACGCTTAGTTCTCGAGGTTCTAATATTCTGAGCGAACTAAAGCAATTGAAACCACATTGGTCATTTTCTAGCCTCCAGTGTAGGCTATTTATTATTGACGTGAGAGGGAATGTATTTGCTTTCACCTGAAATATGTAAATAGAATATCCATGTCATCATTGAGTTTTCATTGACGTTTCTCTGGACAAGTTTAAAAAACTTCCTTGTAGGCACTTGGATTTGGTTTGGTTTGTAGGGTTTAACGTCCCAAAGCAACTCAGGCTATGAGAGACGCCGTAGTGGAGGACGCCGGAAATTTTGACCGCCTGGGGTTCTTTAACGCGCACTGACATCGTACAGCACACGGGCGCCTTTCTTTTCGCCTCCGGCCGGGATTCGATCCCGCACCCCTGGAAACAGAAGTCGAGCGCCGTAACCACTGCGCCACCCCGGCGGGGCGTAGGCACCTTGAGCTCTTTTCAGTGCGGTAAGGTGAAAACCTTTCCTGTTAATCTCCATATGTCTTATCTGCGCTTTTTTCCTGATATGCTTCTTTTTTCTCTTTTATTTTGGCTTCCTTTTCTCTTTCTTTTTCATTTTTGTTTTTTACGTTTTTTATGTTTTCCTCTTTTGGCTGCTTTTCTCTTTTTTGACGGTTTTGCTCTTCCCTCTCTTTCACTACCTTCCCCTTTCTGTGGTGACGCAACTTTCGATCATCATCATCAGCAGCAGCAGAAGCAGCAGCCTGATTACCCCCTGCAAGGCTAAGGCCATCTTCCATATTCCTCCACATACCCAGTCCTGTGCACGTTAAAATCCAGGTGGTCGAAATTTTCGAAGTCCTACATTACGGAGTCTCCCCTAGCCTGAGTCGCATTTGGACGTTAGACTTCACAAACCAAACGCTTCTTCTCTCTTAAAGACCTGTTTGTAATTATCCTGGCTGCAAACGTGAATGTCTCGCGAACAAATCGGACGAAGTGCAGGCGGACATCCTCATGCAGTGTTAACAATAATGGCCTCATAGTAGGGTGAGAACCCTTTTATCTATAGGTGTAGAAATGGCTTTTCCAGTATGGTATGTGCTTTCTTCCCCAGTGCAGACTTTGTGGTGTGACGTAGAGCTACTGAGCCAGATCCCGTTGTTTTAGTTCGTAACGCGAGGTTCACGTTTTGATAGCAGTGAATCTCTAAAACCATTCTTGAACTGAGAAATCTGTGCTCATGTAAACAACTCTAGCCGGTCTAATTTATCCCGCAGTTAGGCAGTACGCTATCTTTTGCAGCTCTAGCGCCGTTTTGTGGACATAAAGCCTCAACATTTCTTTGAGTCCGAGTGTTATTTAAGAATACTTACTTTTAGTTCACACCGCTGTTGGTTATAAAACGTTACCTGTCTACATCGCCGTTTGTCAACATCACTCACTGTAGCAATGCATGCGTAATGTACTCTGTTTTGTACTTGTACATAAACGCCTTGTGTTTTCGTGTAACAAATGTTTTATACCAGCGCTGTTAGTCTACTATTCGGTGCTACCAAAAATATAAAGTCAATCAAACGTGAGCCTGCTACTAGCGTCGAAGCTTGCCCATCACCTTGTGCGCATCGAATGTGAACGTCCGCTATATGTTTATGCTGCACCGGTCACTGTTAACTGCAGATACCTAGGTACGTTTGTACGGCTACATGGGTAACATTAGCGCATAAACAGGAACGCAAAAAGCAAATTAGGACACAACACACACTCACTTCAACTTTAGGAAGAACACCGAGCAAAAAGAAAATGGTAAAGCTCTTTGCTTCCAGAAGTTAAAATAAGTAGACGTGTTTATGGGCTCATGTCAGTCATGCACCTTTCACTGCACAATGCTTCCATATTTCTTCATTTTAGAGATCTGCTAACGAAGGCCTTCGGGGTGCCAATTCAGTGCACCTGTCTACTGGCTGCACTTCTCGTTTATGAGCCCTACTACCAGGAGACAGTTTTGCGTATTCTGGGACAGCACACTGCCATGGTGAAATATCTTCGAAGCAGTTGTAATTTTTTCTCCAGGACTGCACAGCGATCCTCTTCGGCACTGTCATCGCACTTACGTCAGGAGGAAACTGAGCTCTTAAAGCTTCGTAATCTCCATGTGTCACTCAGCTAGACGCATGGGATGTCAGTCAAATATTTTTTGTTCGTCTTGTTTCTAAGCATATCCACGAAGCGCTCCTTGCTTTCCTGCTTTACGAGGTGCTTCGGTACCACTGGCCAGTGCTGGGAAGAAAACGCTCTAAGGGTACAACGAGGACGGAAACGATACCTGAGCAAAAACTTAGGTTTTAAGAAAATGCACATATTTTGCTATGGTTTTCTTTTTCTTGCGAGCTGTCTTCATGACACATTTTAAATCAACCCGCATGGCGCGGTCTAACATGCTCTTTTCAAAGCTGTCCTACACGTCACTAAGAAGAGCATTTATTCAGAGATGCAGTGAACGAGTACTCGTAAGGTTGGAGGGCGGCTAGCACTTTTGAATGTATCGTTGGATAACATGTTGTTCCACCGGTGCATAAAGGAGATGTTTTATTACAATTGAAGAGCAGGAAAAGATTATGCAACTATGTAACGTTGTTTCTAGTAATGAACAACACTTCGAAATTGTATTTTTGCTGCCATAGACCAAATCTGAAATAGCATAAAACGAATTGAAATAAACAAATTCTTTATATTTTAATATGCACTGCACACTAAATCGCGTATACATTACACTTCCCCAAACGACAAATCAGAACACATCACAAACATCCTTAGTTTGGAACCGCTTCAATAACGACGTTCTTGGCATTAAACAACAAAATGGACAAACCCGTTTCAGTTTTTTGTGTTTCATAGCGTGAAGGCAAAATTGCTTCTTAAAAAAAATTACAAGAGTTCAACGCTGCTGAAACAAATATTGAGCGAAAGCATTAGCTGCGGGAGACCGAGCATTCTTCTCTTTTACTTCTTCGTCAGCCCACATATAAAACCCCTCTTTAACCAAGCCGTATGAACGTGCCTTAGTGGCCTATAAGGGTAACGTGAATGCCAGGGTGCTAGCAGGCTGATTCTGACATACCCGTCCCATGTGAAACGAGAGACCCACGTTGGCAGCTCCTGCCAACTGAGCCGCGGCTCCGACCGCGCCACGCCGACCACTTGAGCTGGGATCACATCTCTTGCTTTCATGACACGTGGGATGTAACGTCACAGCATGGCGTGGGTAAGACGTGGCTACCGCCACGCTACGCTCACCGCTTGAGTTGGTAGCCCAGCTCTCACCCTAGTGTCACGGGGGTGTGACGTCACAGCTTCACATGGGAAAGACGTGGCCGCGCTACGCTGAAGGCTCGAAACCTAGAGTAGTATTGCTTTCGCAATAACATATAAAGTGTGTGGGTAATTCTTTTCACATATTACTTATTTGTACCCGTGCTAAGGTACCAGTTAAAACATCATCAACAGAAACGGTCTCATTCAACAACCGTATGTATCTCTGTTAAAATAGGCATTTGTTGCTGCAATAGCAGCAACAGTAACAGTAAAATTCAGTTGCTGCTAACATTAAACGTTGTGGATACCTTTTTTTATATGTTTAGCGATTGGTATTTGCAAATAATTAGTCATATGGTAATTATCGGGATAGGGAGTATTAAATGACAAGTGGTAGAAAGAACAACGCTCTGTTGTCTCGGCGCGTTGTTTTTCCTTCCACTTGTTTAATATTCTTTATCCCGATAATCACCATATGATGAATTCTTGTCAAATACTAACAGTCAAACCTAAAATAAAATCCCCAACGTTTACCTTAGCTCGTAGACTGTCAGCTCCTTTAAAATATATACATGTGTGTGTGTGTGTGTGTGTGTGTTGCCCCCCAC
>JAJIZL010030311.1:66428-95210 GCA_023969395.1 Amblyomma maculatum
GTGTGTGTGTGTGTGTGTGTGTGTGTGTGTGTGTGTGTGTGTGTGTTATGTAAAATGTAAAAGGCAGGCTCGTGCTTCCTACAGTTCACGAGACATTAATGGCAAGCCTAGTGTATGCTGAACTGCCAAGTGTATTCTCGCAGACAAAATTATTATAATTGAAGGGTCAACTGCGTGAAGATAGGTAAATTATCGGGTGTCTAAAGATGCATATTTTCCTCGTAAATACAACTTGTCAAATATATGGTGCATGCAAAAAATATAATGGTCAAGTTTGCTTGCGCGTGCATGCTCGCTAATCAGACCTTTTTCGTCAAAGGCGCAAAATAATATCTGAATTTACTTACTTTTGAAGTTGTAACATTTAGTGATATGTACAGATGCGAAGAAATAGATTAAAGTCATTATGATCGTTCAATTTTGTAGCTCCATATTACTGAAAAATTTAACATATGTATGAAGAAATATGGGAAGTGTAAAAATTGTCAATTCATCCAATATTTTTATCAGAATACCCTTTAGTCATGGCAACTAAACTTCTGGTAATAATGGAAATATGTTTCTCACGATATGTAGTTAAATAAAATTCACAATTGCGTAAGAGAAACATTTTAACAGGCTTATCTTCTTCTGTAACTCTATATTTTTCTCAAGAAAACTATGTCATCTGACAAGCCATTCAGAGTAAGATGTGTAGTGCTTCATATCCTACACTTCTAAGCCATTTTTGCCCCTGGGATTGCTTCTCGAGAGGATCGTCTTTAGACAGCAGCAAACTAATTTTTGTACATTTGAGTCTTACTGCATGTATTGTTTTCTTTCCAGAGTCAACAAGCCAGTGACTAATTTGGAAGCATTTACGAAGGCATTCAATTGCACTGAAGGTTCAAAAATGTATTTTGATACAACGAAAGCTTGCCGGTATTTTTAATTACGATTTTTCAATACATAGTAATACCAGTATATACAGTGTCTGGCTGTGGGTGGTGGTTTGCACAACTTACTTAGTATAACACATGAATAAAAAATTCAGTTTTTACCCCGCTTTCCCGTCTTATGTACAATTCTATTCTTGACAATCAGCATTTAGGTCCTAGTATTATAAGATGCGCTGAAGAATAACGTCTAAAGTGTCATGCTTCGGCCCTTATTTCGGCAGCAAAAGCACCGCCTCATAATTACTTTCGAGCAGCGTCGGCCGCCATGAGGCCGGCGCTGCTCGAAAGTGATTATGTCTCTAAATCCGCACTGCGCTATTCTGAAAACGAGATACAGGGGTCACGCTGCCATTAAACAAGACACAAAGGAGGTCACATTTACCTATTATTTAGGGCGCAATGTAAGAGACATACCCACTGAAGCGGAGAGAAAATATTTATTGGCCAGGAATTTCTGCGCACAACCTCCACGACGTTAAGGCACTTTATACACAATTGTGTAGAGTGCGAACTTTTGAAGTTTTTTAGGACTGTGCTCTGGCTGGCGCAACATCTTTAAACTATATTTGTCATTTCTCATTTTGCATATAATGGCTATTTTGATGCCCACTAAGAAAGGAACAAAATGATTTTTCTAATAGTTACCTTGACAGTGTTTTTCCGTCATTTTTTCTCCCATGTGTTTTCATCTGCACAAATATCTCATCCCGCTCTTAATTTTGTGCTTCACATCCAGCAGGAAGGCAGAATATTTATACTATACCTCAGTTGTTCATTTCGAAGATTAGGATGTGTCAACACTGCAGCATCGATCTAGTTTTAGTTTCTTAGAATAGCTCTACTTCCCATTAAAAATTACACATTGCTGCTTTCCTGTAGTAAACACGCCAGTTGACACTGTATTTGGTAAGTAATATTGTCACATCTAGCAGGAAGCAGCGCAATACGTGGAGCCCTAGAAACACCACAAGAACCGCGCGCCCTCTCATACACATGGCGTGGACCTGTACACACTACAACACAGACACCTCAAACACCCCAGGGACGTGGGAGTCACTCCTGCGTACGTCCGAGCCAGCAGACCAACGCCGGCTTATCCAGCGCGCGGCGAAAGCCGCGACATCCCAAGGAATCCGCGCCGACCTCCTGTAAGCCAGCGCAACCGGTCCTTGGCTGGTGCCCTGTTTTGCGGCGAAATAAACGAGTTCACCACCACTACCACTGTGTGCACCAGCGTCTTCTTTTAAAAAACACTCGCACTTCCTCTTCTTCGGCTTCACTGCCTCCATCCGAAAAAAAGCATCGTCCCGATGCTAAAACAAAATTGAATTAACCACCTTGCAGATGTAAACACGGTCTCGGAAAGTATTTTAGTAGAATGAAAGGTTCTTGGTGGTAACTTCATGGTAATAAGGCTTAATTCGCCCTACGTTCACAATGTCAGGGCGCGAGGAACGGAGTGACGATGGCTGCGTTGCCAAGGGAAGCACCTCGTAATTATGTTCACTGACGCGACGAACTATATACGGCCAGAAATATCGCTTCATGTGTTTTTCTGAAAGGCCTCGACAGCGAGCCGGTGTCCACACCCAGGCCTTGCCTCGGAGCCGGAAATAGACATCACTTCTCCTGACATTGTAATGACGAGCATCGGTACGCTGTTGCTGCCGTATGTAGAGACTGACCAGTTGCCGAGCTTCCTCCGCGCTTTCGTATTCTAGCCGGGCATCATCAGCTACTTCGTCTGGCGGTGCGCGAGGCAGCACAGCGTCAAGCATGGTGGTGGCCTGCCTTCCACTCACTAGCCAAAAGGGAGACATACGGGTGGTCTCCTAGACTGCGGTATTGTAAGCAAACGTTGCATATACGGTAGTACCTCATTCTAGTTCCGATGATCGACTTTCACGTACATGGCGATCATGTCAGCTATAGTTCTGTTGAGCCTCTCCATTAGTCATTAGTTTGCCGATGATACGCTGTAGTTCAGCGGTGGCTGTTGCAGCTTAGACGCAAGATCTCTTGAGTGAATTGGGACACAAACGCGGCGCCAGTAATCAGCTCTGCTGGGGCACCGTGCAGGAGGACAATGCTGTCGATGAAAAAAGTGGCCGCCTCAGTAGCCGTCTCCGATGGAAGTGCGTGGGACTCCGAGTAGCGCGTTAGATATTCCGTCGCTTTGACGATGTACTTGCTGCCTGATTGCGTTGTCGGAAATGGGCCCGGAAAATCCATTCCAATTCAGACATGTGCACAGAAGAGTATAAGGAAGTGTGAAAAAGAGGTTCCCCAGCATAGAGGTTGAGAAAGAGGAAGCTCACCGTCTGTTGGTTAGCGCACCAGGCTAAGGGGAAGAATCGCTCTGTAAATAAACCTTAACTGTGTGGTGGCCGGTGCTGCAACGATCACCACTGATTCTTCTCTACCTCGTTCGAGCCGATGACTCGCTGGGCTCCAACCAGCTTTGACCGTCGTTATACTCTTTAAACTTTTCATAAAAAAGTGAGAGTGGGTTGTGCAGTGAAAGGTGGTGAAGTCGACTCTTGCATTTTCGGTGTTCAGGACAAACAAGTCGGAGTCATGCTTTTGCCTTGCATACCTCTATAATATCAAAGATTCTCTCTGCATGTAGCTCTAAGAGGCTAAAACGTGTCATGAAGCAGTTTCAAGGTCGAATTCAAATTTGTAAAGGGGGGTGGTGGGGTACAGAAGACCACCATTGCCTTTCATACAAGTTATCTGGCGAGGTTTAAGTTCCCTGCTGCTTCTTTCGTGATAAGGAGCAAACTCAGGCAGCTTTCACAATACGTCTTATGGGCAGTTTTCCTGGCTACGTAACAAGCTATATAGAATATTATCTAGACGTGACCTGATGCTACAGTGCAACCAGAGTGGTCTGGCAGTATTTCCCAAGCACTGCGTCTGCTCCATCCATATTGCCCGCATCCGGAAGTTTAGCTACAAGCTCCTGCCTCCAACTAGGAGTGATCTGTTGGCCAGCGTCGGCATCCAATAAAGAATTGAGGATGTCAAGCTCGTATATTCCCGTCGATACAGAGTAGGCAAGATTATGAAATCCAAAGCAGTTCACAGTAACTACGAACTGCTAAGATGCTGGATGAGTATTACAAACAGAAAAATGGCGCACAATCCCAAAAAGGTGCTCGACAGGATCCTAGCTCAGCCTACTCGTCATTAGGTATTTGAAACCTACAAGTTCTGTTAAGTACTCCAACACAGATAGCGCACTTCCCAGCATCACGCACAGTCCTGCAGCTGTTCTTTGTCTTAAAAAGCCCTGCTTTTCATTAGTGTGGTTTTCCCATGTACTTAGGAGCAATAAAAGCAATGGAGCTTCTCAGCGGATGAAGAGTTTGGGCGCAGAGCCTCAGCTCTGAAGTGCGACATATTTACTTGAATGAGATTGCGGATGGCCCTGAAATAAAAAGTTCCTTAGCACAAATCAGAAAACAGTAGACAACAAGGCGTCTGTCTCGTGAATACGTTACGATGAAAGAATTTTCACCTGCAACGAAATAAGTTTTGCTACTTAACAAATTTAATTATAGCTGAAATGTTTTCATAGGTCTTTTCAATCCCAGTCCGGCGCAGTTGCAGTCCTTTACGAGTTAGCCGCTGCAGAGTTGAAAGGCTCTAGACACCCTCTGAACCTCAAAATTGTTTGGATTTGTGTGGCTAGGCGTGATACCATACATGCTTCTAATGCCAAATTTTTGCCATCTAGAGCAATGGCTCTACAGACGCATTTTAGTGACACCTGAAATGGAAATAAGTCACATGAGCCTTCTCATCCCAGTAGAACATTAATATTGTCATAAAGAGTTAGGGTCAAGCTTGTGGAAGCACTTACACGACCGTCCGGCAGCAGGTAGTCGGAAGCCAGCAAGCCTTTGCGCAGACATTTTATGAAGTGTGGGATGTCTGCCACAAAATAGAGTCGGCGCTTTAGATCCGCATGATGCAGTGTTTGGAGATTCTCGGAGGCCCATCTTTGTCCACATTTTTCTGTTTCGTGTGTCTCCTTCTGAAGAGATAAAATCTACTTATAAACCTGCCTTGCAGACAAAATCAATGCTTCGAGCATTATTTTTGTGAGAAGAGTTCCTTTCATGTTTCCTTTTGTGGCAAATTCTGCGAGCACTTGCGTCCACTTGCTGACAAAAGGGACGAACATTAAAACTATTCCATAGCCACAGATAGTGCGCTTCTGATGTGAAAAGGCCAATTTTAACGAAATCTTTATTGGGACCAGCAGTAGTGACTGTCAAATGCTCATACAACCTCATCACATCTACGGCGAGACCTCTATATTGCGTAACCTCATGCAGTGAGGTAGTCGTTTCGCTCAGCACGTCAAATGCTCACATGTTGAAGCCCAAACCCGTCATGTGTAACTTCAAGTACTTCCTGAGAGGTATTTTTCTGGGAATGGCAAGTATATTTTCTTTTCTAAGCTGCTCCTATATTGTGGGGCTCTTCATTTTCATCATCAGACAACCAAACACCCCATCATTTGAATGTCGCATGTAATCGGCGGTTTTAAGCGATGTGGCTTTAAAAACATGATGTGTACCCTCACGCTATTTTGCTTGAAGGTGTCGTATTATTTACTTAAAGTCATCTTCAGAACGCCTTGCGTTTTTGGCCTCCATTGCTGCTAGCTGGTTCTACATGGCTAATGCACGGTTTCGGAGTCGCGTTGCCTTTTTGACAGCTTTAATCGCATAGCTGCCACTTTCATTTTCGACGCATTAAACCTCGAGAGATCATATGTTTCATGACATCACCACTCTCTACCGCTTACGGAGAATTCTCTACCTCTAGCACATCTTTCACCAAACCTTAAGAGACTACGCGGAGGCAGCTCCAAACACACACACATTCCCGACCCCGTGTTATATCATTTGGTAGGTGCTGGAGTCTCCTATCCTTCCCGTAACCTCTGTAGACGACACGCTACTATACGACACATACTCTGCGCTTGACTTGTAACCCCTTCCAGCAGGTTTGCAGCTCTTGCATCTAGACTAGTGGTAGCCCTCATTGTTTACGTGCGGCTAGGACGCGCAGATTCTGGTGGCGACAAATGCCATATAAGCCGTCGACTACCACGAGCTCATGGTCATTTGATGGGCGATACCTCCAATCTAGTCGCCTGCTTGCTGTTGCCGAAAATAAAGTTTTTCCTCCTCCTCCTACTCCTTACTATCATTCTCAACTCATTTTTCTGACCCTTTAAGAAAAATGCGGTTTTCCTCTTTTTAGTGCCCTAGATTTGTTTCAATGTCGTCGTGCAGTTTCTGTAAAGATTCTAGAAAGAGCGCATCATCTGTGTGAATGTCTTGGTTTAATTCTCTTGTTTGTGTGTTATTTTTGTGTATAACCATGCAGCTCCGGAGGTCGTTGGAGTTATATAGATTGCTTGGCCATTTTTCATTTAAGACAATGTACATGTTCTGCTGCTCGCAATAACTTCTCACATATTATAATGTTTCATTATTGATGGAACATTGCCATTTTTTAAGAAAATAGCGACTACTTTAGTCTGCATGCAACGAAAGTATAAGTGAAAAAAACAATAGAATAGCGAAAAGGAAAAACGATCGGAGCAGACTTTTTGGCAGATAGGCAGGAATATGTAGCGCTTGTTGTGTCTCTATTTTCTTTTTGTCCCTGTTTAAGTGCAAATTTTAGCTGTTTATAAGAAAAATGACTCATCATTCACAACACAAGAAGTGGATGTCAAACGAAGGCAGATTAGAACTGCGACCTTCCAAGTTTGCAAAACAGAAAACCTAACATAATAGTCATCTGTATTTTCGAACACATTGAATTATACTCTTTCGAAGCATTTCATGCAAATTGAATATATCTAATTAATGCATAGACTGACATTCTCAATGTCTGATGTCAGCACGCAGGCAAATCTGGCGTAAACTCAACGCCGGAAATGTCGACTTGTGGAATATATTAATACATGCAGAGGCATTCAAATAAGGAATACGAGACGAGGATATGAGACACCGAAAACCATTTTGAATGTTAATTTTGCTGCCAGCGTATGTATGTGTGAGCATTTCGTCCTTTTCTTTCAAATATCATCTTAAATTTCGGAAAACGCAAATAATATTTTCTCTGGTTTAGAAAGCAACATTGGTTTCTATAATTTAGAGCGAACCAATAACTTTTTGCGCGCCTTCAAAGTAGACTTACAGATTGCGCTAAAATCATACTAAAAACAACCATAGCCCCAAAGCCTTCTATTCGAATTTATGAGCGTATTTTATTTTTTGGTAACGTTCATAGCCGAGGTACAATAATCTGCACTTACAGTGCTCAAGACCACGCACGAGAAACGTTGCTCAAGAATGAGAGTATCAATGAATATAAAATCTGAACAGCGCAGATTGAAGAACATGGTTAACAGTAGTACTTTCGAGCGGGCTAGTTGGCTATACGTCTCCGACGACCTCCGGCGCTGCATGGTTATACACAAAAACAATACAAACACAAGAGAATTAAACCAAGACGTTCACACAGATGATGCGCTCTGGTGAACAGGTATGCCTGTACTACTGGAAGCTACCATAAGTTTTCATCATTTTACATGCATTGCAGGCAAACTCCATACATACTTAGACCAGAGCAAGATACTCAAATGCAAAAAATCCCACGCCTGATTCAATACAAAAAACAAGAGGAGCAGGCACTCCTGTGAGCAATTCAAACACGCAAACTAAGACGTGACAATCATATTCAGTACGACGAAACACTGCCGCACCTGATACTAACCTTGACTCCAGAAGTGCATTGGAGCTACAGAACAGCTGGTTTGAATATATGTGTTTAGATCTCTAGACATGTTATACACTCGTT
This sequence comes from Amblyomma maculatum, assembly GCA_023969395.1. Taxonomy (NCBI): domain Eukaryota; kingdom Metazoa; phylum Arthropoda; class Arachnida; order Ixodida; family Ixodidae; genus Amblyomma; species Amblyomma maculatum. The sequence goes on from JAJIZL010030311.1 coordinate 74,261, forward strand.
CCCTTCGTGCTCTTTTTTTTTTCCTTTTTCATCCCTTTGTTCTCCTCCCAACGTGCAGGGTAGCTTACTGGGCATCGCCTGGTTAATCTCCCTGCCTTTCTTTTCTTCTTTTTTTCTCTCTCTCTCTTCTGGTTTGAATCCGTGAATATAAAGTGGCGCTATGAGGATGCGGCGACGAATTTCGAGTCAATGAAAACGATAAATTGGTGGCACTCACGCCTGATTATCGCTGTGGCATAACCCTGCCACCGTGGCTCAGAGATGAAGGCATCCGGCAACTGAACCGAAGAACCCGGGATCGAAGTGACCACACAGCCCGCGGCTCTGTTACAATGTAGGGGAAACGAAGAAGCGTCCGTGTGCTGTCCAATGTCCGTGCAGGTTTCAGATTTCCAAGCGGTCGAATTTACTCCGCAGCCCTCCACTGCCAGCACGTCTTTCTCTCTTTCACCTTCCGCTTCGACTCCCTTTTACTTATGGCGCCACCCAGTCTGTCCACAGAGATCCATTCCTTTCTCATAACTTATTTTACGAGTTCCCTAGGTCAAGCGTTGCGCCATGTCCCTTTTCGATCTTATGGATCTCGATGTCAGTGCACGTTAGAGATCCGCAGGTCGTCTAAATTACTCTGCAGCCCTCCACTGCGGTACCTCTTTCTTTCGTTACCCTAAGCGATCGTCGGTTATCCTCTCTTCGCACTACATGTCCTGCCCATGCCCATTTCTTCTTAATTTCCACTAGAATGTCGGTAACTTGAGTTATTTCTCTGACCAACTCTGCACGCTTCCTATCTCTTAATGTTACTGCTACCATTTTTCGTTCCATAGCCCTATGAGTTGTTCTCAACTTAAGTAGAACCCTCTTGTTTAGCCTCCACGTTTTAGCCCCATAGGTGTATACAGGTAAGATGCAACTGTTGTATACTTTTCTTTTGAGCGATACCGGTAAGCTGCTAGTCACAATCTGCGAGTGCTTGCCAAATGCGCTCCATCCCAATCTTATTCATCTTATTACTTTTTCATGGTCCGGATCTGCGGTTACTACCTGTCCTGAGTAGACATATTCGCCTTGTCGTGATGCTGGGACTAAGCTGGCCGGCCTTCACTTGGTAGCGTGCAGAGACTCGGGGTTGATGAAGGATTGAATCTTCGAAGTTGGTAAAATATATACAAGCAGGTTTAATGGCACATTGAGAAAACTTATTTACATGATTATTTACATGAAAAAAGGGTATATTAACAAAATGGCAAGCGTAAAGAGTTCATAGCTAGAAGCGACTGGATGAGCCGTTTACCCAGGGCTCAGAGCCTCTTTTCGTGCTCTGCAATGTCCTTAAAACCCCCTATGTACAGCCCCTCTCTGAAGATGCTGACCAACCAGTTCCAGGGCACGCCCCTCAGGTATCGGCATCCAATCGAACACATCACTGCACTGATGGTCTGATGCACTGACTGGTCCGGCATTGTTTCGTTGGGCGTGGTCACTTGTTGGCGGGAAGAGCTTGGGAACGGCGAGGAGGTACATTTCTATTCTTCAGCAAAGATTCGATATGCTGGTTCCGGTAAGTGGATTTCCTACTCAGAAACCCAAGTGCACGTGCGCGCCGCATACTGCTCCCAGCATTGTCCCTTTTCCAACAATTGCGAATCTTTCCTGCATTCCCGGGAAATCCTCTAATGGCCGTAATCACCTTGCTCCTTTCTTGTCCTGTACGTCAGCGGACGTGTCACTCTGTCGTCTCCTTTAGACAGTAGGCATTCCTCAATGGACGATAGCGCTTCTCTACAGGAAGGGTGAACAATTGAATGAAAGCACTTCCGGCTATTTGCCGCAGGGGGACATTTCTTTGTATTTTTCTAGACATTCCCTTGACAGGGCCAATTTGGCATTTGCAGGGTCTTCACAAAGCAAAACAGGCTTACACAAAAGGATTCATGGAAACAGGCTCACTTAGCACCATTGTACCAACAGCACATATCCACAGCACTTATCCATGCCCACAGACGAACAATAGAGCGCGCAAGTGCGGATGATGCACGGTCATAACAGCCTACTACTTCCAGTACTTCGCTACCTAATGTAAACTGCTGTTCCTTCCCGAGGCTGTTGAAAATTACCTTAGTCTTCTGCATAGTATTTTTAACCCTACTTTTCTACTTTTCCTGTCTAGGGCATCAATCATTCTTTGCAGTTCATCTCCTTAGTTACTTAGCAAGGCAATTTCATCAGCAAATTGCAGATTACTGAGGTATTCTCCATCTACCCTTATCCCTAACTGCTCCCATTCCAAGTCTCTGAATACTTCCTCTAAGCAAGCTGTGAATAATACTGGGGAGATCGTGTCTCCTTGCCTAACACCTTTCTATATGGGAAATTTCTTACTTTCTTTACGCAAAACTATGGTTGCTGTGCAGCCACTATATATATCTTCCAGCACTTTCACGTACGGCTCGTCTACCCTCTGATTTTTCAATGCCTGCATCACAGCCGAGGTTTCAACTGAGTCAAATGCTTTTTCTTAATCAATGAATGCTATGTATAAGGGCTGATTGTATTCTGAGCATTTTTCTATCACCTGATTGATGGTATGGATGTGATCGCTAGTAGAGTACCGTTTCCGAAACCCTGCTTGATCCTTTGCTCGATTGCAGTCTAAGGTTGTCCTGAATCTGTTAGCGATTACCTTAGTAAATACCTTATACGTAACAGACAGTAAGCTGATTGGTCCGTAATTTTTAAGGTCCTTAGAGTACCCTTTCTTATGAATAAGGATAATGTTTGCATTTTTCCATGGTTCCGGTACCGTCGATGACACCAGGTACTGTGTACACAGGGTGGCCAGTTTTTCTAGCACGATATCTCCCCCGTCCTTCAAGAAATCTGTAATCTGGTCCTCTCCAGCTGATTTCCGCCTTTTCATAGCTTCTAACGCTTTCTTGACCTCGTCCTTTGTCACTGGTGGAACGTCTTACTATTTTCCCTACCGCTAATCTCATTACGGTCCTGACTACTTTGGCTACTGCAGAGATCTGTATAGAACTCCTGGGCTACTTTGACCATCTTGTCCATATTCGTGATGACGTTGCCCGCCTTGTCCCTTATAGCATACATCTGGTTTTTGCCTATGCCCAATTTCTTTTTTACTGCTTTAAGGCTTCCCCCGTTCTTTACAGCATGCTCAATTTTCTCCATGTTATACTTTCTTATATCGGCCACCTTGCGCTTATTGATTAGCTTTGATATCTCAGCCAATTCGATCTGGTCTGTTGGATTGGAAGCTCTCATACTCTGCCGTTTCTTAATCAAATCTTTCGTCTCCTTAGACAGCTTACCGGTATGCTAACTATCCTACGGCCTACGTCTACTGCGCACTCAGTTATGATATCTCCGAAATTATTGTTCATTGCTTCTAGGGTAATGTCGCCATCGTCGGTTAGAGCTGAATATCTATTCTGTAGCGAGATCCTGAACTCTTCTGCCCTCCCCCTCACCGCTAATTAGTTGATGGGTTTCTTTCTTACTAATCTGTTGCGTTCCTTCTTCAGATTTAGGCTAATTCGGGACCTCTACATGCTACGTGGGACATGCTACAACTTAATCCTACAAAAACCACCTTCATGATATTCCGCACTCATCAAAAGCAAATTATCACGAACCCACACATTTGTCTGGGACATCATATGATTTTTGCCTCCGAATCCGTTACATTTCTCGTCATCACGCTCGACTGTCACCTAAAGTTTAATTTACACACCAAATCTGTTAGTAAAAAAATTTCATTTGGAATAAGGGTGGTAATAAAAACTAGACATTTTTTTCAACGCCATGTTCTCTTATCCCTATATTATGCCTTCATTAACAGTCATCTTAATTATTGCATATCACCATGGGGTAATACCTACTCATGCCATTTATCATGTATTTCTCATCTTCAAAACCAAGTGCTTCCAATTATATCATTCAGCCCATACACAGCCTCTGCTTCACGCCTTTACTCTGACCTAAACATTCTTCCTTTGAATTGCCTCCTTAATCTTAGGTTAGGTCTTTTAATTTACCGCGCTCGCAATGATAATTGTCAACTTCTCTGTTTCTCTGAATCTTATCTCGCTAATAATAATAACACTCGATTCTCTGAACAAACTAATATGCTACTACCAAAAGTAAACACAAATTACGGGAAACAAACTACTTTTTTCTCCGCCATAAAAACTTGGAATTCATTACCGCTAGCAGTTAAATCAGCCCGTTCGCAACCCGCTTTCTATACTCTACTAAAAAAACATCTCTTATCAAACTATTCAGCCTCATACCTTACCTAAGGTTACCTTAATCGCATTTTCTGTTCCCCACTCCGACAGCAAACGGTCAAAGTGTTTGTCATTGTGAACATTCTTATCTGTCTCTGCTTCCGTTCTTATTATCTTTGCATCCATCCATTGCCCATTCCATGTCTGATATTTTTTGTGTTTTTCATAATGTTCTTGCGCTTTGCCTGATGTATGCCTTTGATTGCTTTTTTTCCCCAGGTGGTCGAAATTTCCGGAGTCCTCCACTACGGCGTCTCTCATAGCCTGATTTGCTTTGGGACGTTAAACCCCACAAACCAAACCAAACCTTTTTTCTTTTTCTTTTTTCTTGTTTGATAACTTACGCCCGCTTACTATTGTGTAACTTATTCATTACCGAAATTTTAATAGGTTTAAATTTGATTATATCTTTTTCTAGATCCTCCGCCACACTTGTGTATTTATACTCATGTATTCGTGATGGGAGGTCCCCCAGGCAGTCTTACTTCGGGACCTCCTACTGTACAAACTTATTTATGCACTTATAATTGACTTGTATTTCGTCTTAATAAACCTTCAAACCATCCTGTGGTCACTGCATCGCACTTTACCGATTACCTCTACATCTTGCATAATGGCGGGGGTTGAAGACATTATGAAGTCCATTTCATTTTTAGTCTCCCCGTTAGGACTTAGCCATGTACATTTCCGGTTCTTCCGTTTGCTGAAGAAGGTATTCATGATTTTTAGGTTATTGCGCTCTGCCAACTCAACTAGTAACTGCCCCCTGCTATTCCTAGAACCAATGCCATAGTCATTTACTGCCTGGTCGCCTGCCTGTTTTTCCCCTACCTTGGCAATGAAGTCGCCCATTAGTACAGTATACGGCGTCTTTACCTTTCGCATTGCCGATTCCACATCTTCGTAGAAGCTTTCAACTGCATGGTCATCATAACTACATGTGGGTGCATAGGCCTGTACAACCTTCAGTTTATACCGCTTATTAAGCCTAATTACGATGCCGGCCACCCTTTCATCAATACTATAGTATTTATCTATATCACCCGCTATATACCAGCTATATACTTACGTTGTGTCGAGGTTACCGTGATCAGCGAGTAATCTGTTGCTCGTGCGAAAATATACCGTTCTAACCCATGAGCTGCATTTTAAAGGGAAAACTTACGCGAAGAGTCTTATATTTTGGCTTCGTGCCCTCCAAAGAGTCGAAGCTCTCATTAAACGGCTGAAGTTGCTCCAGTGTCCGGGGCCCTCGCATTTGAATTTGAAACGTTATTTCGCAAAATCAGAACACACATGACTAGACGACCAGTGTAGACTAAAACGGGCCGAAATGCCAAGTAATTATAAATCCACATGAGAAGTTCCAAGAAAAGGGCGAGTCATATTAGCACTACTTTCATCGACGCAAGTAAAGTCAGTTGGTTGGAAGATTAGTCGCCATCGTTGCTCTTGAATCAACCTTTCGCGGTAGGCTACGGTGCAGGTGTCTCTGCGTCGATGGAGGGACGCGTCGTCGACGGACAAAATACTCGAGAACCGCGCCTTCCTCAGTCGTGCCACCCGTAGTAGATATCCGCATCTCGATTTTACGCCGTCCCTCTTCATCCCAGTACATTCTTATGAGGGTATATGCTACGATCAGCACTGTCAACACAAAGATAACAGAGCAGCACATGCTCCCGCAGAGCGCTCGGAATCTTGGTCCCTTGTCTGTGGCGACGGTTGTCTTTTGAGGGGCTCCAGCAGTGTTGAGTGGCCTCTGCAGAAAGTTCCATGAAATCCGGCGTCCTTTGCTGCTTCTTTGAGTTCCACCCTGTGCCATTATTACAATATTTGGTAAGAAGACGCAAGTAAACTCGAGTGATATTAGCAACAATGAGGAAAACAAACATAAGAAAAACATGCATTCCAGTCTGGAACCTATAACCCAGTGATAGTGCGCTGGAGGCAGTACAACGTAAGAAGAACCGTCGCACAGCGCTGGTTGAAAATAAACCCACACAGTGGAAATCTGCAGGCACGTCAACTCACATTAAAGATGGAGTAGGGTAGACGTGGTGGATTCACTGCTCAATAACCTCTTTCGCACAAGGTGTCAATTGTTTTAAACAGATGGCACTGATACCGGTAGTTGTGCAGAGTTGACTTTATTGTTCTTTCTTTTTTACATTTTAATTTGTTTACTAGTAGGTTCTGACCAGATAGCAATGTTCGTTGATGATGTTAAAGACGAATGCTTGATGTAATAGTTTTCACTCCACTTAGAACATTACTTTAAGGAGCGTTTCTGTTGTCAAAAATTGCTAGCGCACGCTTGCGCATTATAGGTCTGTGTCTTACAATCTCCGAGTTAACATTCATTTGGGAAGGTCAGAGCGATTGATGCTGAAGAAACAGGTTCCCCTATGGGCTTGGATTGTTATTGTTTTGCGCTGAGAAATATATTAATTTCACATATTTCGCAAAGTTAGGTATTCCTTATCACGACGAACTGCTCGAAATCAGCAGCCATTAGGCCTTACTTATATCACGCTCATTAGATGCAGCTGTATCAGGGCTTTTCCGGTTTTTCAAATCTTCAACTCCTCTGTGTGCACGGCTCTCATAACCGTCAGATAGACCTCCCTTTGGAGCACTTTCTCTAGTTTTTGCACAGTACAAGAGGCTGAGTTAGAAGTGGCGATAACTGGTGTAACGCGGAAACACATGCAGGTTTGAAAAAAAAAAAAAGAGCTAAAGTTCTTCGGAACTACCCTCAGTGCTTTGCAGTGCCAAGGGAGGTGAGGGCTGACATCCGAGTCAATTTGACAACATGGGCATTCTGGCGATCAAGGCATAAAGAGTCGCTCCAGATGACTTCACGTAAGGCACCTTTCCTAATAAATGCGTTCTAGGGAGGTGCTCATTTGTTTGTAAACATTAAGATGACGGCAATCAAACCTTTGTGGAAGCAATTAAGAACATTTCAAACTGATTGGACGCCTAAAACAAAGCAGTGGAAAAGAAAGGAATGTGCTAGTATGGATAAGACCTCCTTATTCAATAGTATTGATTACTGATTTCCTCTGTTAATCCGGTAGAGAATTGCCGGCCACCGAAGTTTGAGTCTGTGAGCTTGCAGGAGAGTAGGTTCTCTTACATATACTACATCACATTTTTGAGAAATCACAATCGTCTAGTGGTGTAATTTTGGATAGTTTCATCTACAATGCCATTGTATGCAGTAATTCATTGATTACAGTTAGTTACTAAGAATCAAAATGGCAGATCCTAAACTATGATCCCTTGTCCAAAACGGAAGAAGAGAAAACTGGGCTGTAACAATATGCAGAAAGCAAATTAAGGTTGAATGCCACCTTCCGCAGATCGCTATCGGGTAGCTGGAAGAGGTAACTCTATTTGTCCGCTTAAGGTCATCAGTGACCGCAGTTCATGGTTGCGAAATCGAAATATTAAGAAAAATATAACTAGGATGAAGTGTAATTGGCAGGCGCGATATGATCACGAAATATATATCCGTATCCTTTAAGACAAAAGCCAAAATCACTGGTGCTTTAATGTGCTCACACTCACATATGGGGCAGAAATGTCCTGAAAGACGCAGAGAGAGAACAGAAAAAATTACGACAACAAAAAGCGCTGTTGGGTGAAAGACGATAGGCATAATATTAAGCAGAGCGCACTAGTAGTGCAGGTCCAAAAAAAAAAACGCGATTTGAAAACAGCACAATCGAAACACGAAACCAATTTGGGCATGATGTGTGGACGCAATGCAAAAGAAAGGTATTTTATGGTCACTAAGAGAAGCGACTGATTACTAAGGAATTCCATGCTCGTAGGGGCAGCTGAAATGCGATTAGGAAGATACTTGGAACTTGCAGACAGAAGATGTCAACGAACTGGATAGAGAGATTTAGGAGTTCCCATTTCCCTGTCGAGGGTGCTGTCAGATCACGGGTTATTATGATGAAATGTGTTGCATTAGAGTTTAAAGATTCAAAGCCTGGAATTGCTACACCGACAAGAACCTATACAGATTTGGTCTGAAAAAATTCAATTAATATTTCTTTTGCCAAATCGGTATTGAAAATTTCGGTATCATAACCTAGCGAAACAAATAAGAGACTGAAATATACCATTAATAGATTTATATCTTTGCGGACACCATAAGGATTATTCGGTGGAACCCTCTCTCGCCAAGGTCATCTCTCTAAGATCTTAACACACTTGGGTCATGAGCACTGAAAATATTCTACATATAGAAATTGAAACGTATCAACAGCGTCGTGCTGCTTGAGAACGACTGATAAAAATCCTGCAGCTATATAAATGTTGTCCTCAATGCAGCGGTTAGGATTCGCAGAGCTCATATATAAGCTCTTTCGATTCTTATTGGCTGCAGATAATATACGGAATGATTAAAAACATGGCATGTGAAATAAGATGCATGTTAGAACGCGCACAAAAAGAAATACCTAGCATACTGCGGAGCCTCATTTCGAACGTGAGTAGAACTGAATTTTATAGAAGTGACTATGTTAATTCGTGAATATAAACTAATTAAAGAGCCTATTTTTTTATGAACAACGTCGGCTTCACGGCTAAAGATAAAGCCTCAGTGTGCTTAAACGTTTTAGAATTTTAAACATTTTCTACCCTTATCGAAGATTAGGGATACGTTAAGCTATAAACGAGAAATGATTGAGAACTGCTGCTTATCGGAACAAAATCGGCGATTTAAAACTGCCGACTCTAACACGTGGCCTCCATGCAAATTGACGTGAATAGAGAAAATTTCACGGAAACACTGCTGTTAAGTAGTAATGTGTTGGTACACAAGCGCACTTTGAGAACATTGCTTAAGTATTGCCAAACTAGGCAAGAGTTGCGAGATTTATAGCCTGCAGCCTTTTTAAATTAGTCCATCAGCAGGAAGATTGACCACGAGTAAGAGTTATTAGGTTGGCTCCTGAATGTTATAGTTTGCATCACGCAATGAGGCATCGGCACAAAACGATTTTAAAAAGGACTACTTAACGATAATTAGCCGTGTACCAGAGGTGAGTCATTTGAGCCACTGTTGTATTGCCATCTTTATTGCCTTCTATTTTATTGTATTCCCTACTACGTTTCTGTTGATGTGCTTCTGATAGTTAGATAGCAGATACTGTCGATAGAAAAACATCACTTTACTTACATCTTAGGTTTATTTGAATGAAACCATTTAGTCGTGAGCGCTTGCGCATTCTCCTTTCTTGTATGCAGATTGTACAGTGCTCTCTGAAGCTTTTGTGACAAGTGCGACAATCGGTATAGCAGTGATACCTACACACAACGTGCATAGGTAAACAGGGAAGTGGGCTCTAATGGATCATGGCTCTAATGCAGCCATGATACGATCCTTCGTTCGTTCGTTCGTTTGGGTAGGCTCAGCATTTTGCCATTTTGCTAAAAAGTGTTGACTAAATAATTCAGGTAATGGACCTTCCCGTTGGCTGTCCTGGCCCCACTGTGTACAAGACTTGTACACGTTACAGCAAATAAATAACCGATTGCAACTAAAATTACCTTACCGGAAATGTAACTGATTACAACGGTCAGGTACGGTCCCATAAAAGTAACTGATAATCATGGAACAGTAATCAATTGCAAGTTCGTTACTTTTCATCCCACTTTATTGTCGTAAAACAAACTGTCTAAAAATGTCATAACCCAGTGCGGGTTTCCTAAACTTACCTAAAAGCAGTAATTTTCAACAAGAACTGTTTTTCGAAGTTGCCTTCGATGATTGTTTTAGCGTTTCATTGTGAAGACATCCTCTGCCCTATACACTTCTCTACAGGTTGGTAGGGTGGCATTGTAAATTTGCTCCTTTTACGACACTGATCGTCCGCAGAAGCTCATTGCTAAGGTCACTGAAATATTGAACCCAAGGTCGTGGGTGTGAGTCCCGGCCACGGCGGCAGCTTTTGAATAAAGGCGAAAATTGTCGCCCGTGCGTGTGCGATATCAGTGTACCTTAAATCCTCACAGCGTCGAAAATTACGGTGCCCTCCATTACAACCACTTTTGAAGCCTATCTTGCTTTGGGACCTTAAACATTACAAGCATAACCAAACATCCTCCATAAAGAGTCGCACTTAGCTTCGGGCATCAGAAAAAGGCACTGAGTGTGAGGTCGCTAAAAGGTCACTGAATTGTGTAGATGTTTTTCTGAACTTAAGAGGTGGCTTCTGGTATTGGAACTTCGCAAGTCCGGCTGAATTCTTCGGCCAAACGCTGTTGGGGCTCATTACCAATTGGCCGTAAATGGAGGAGTTGCAACAGGTGCCAGAAAAATCTACGCCGACACGAAGATCCCGGCTAGATTGATACGGGGAGCCATGCGCAACGTAATGCAGCCAGGCCATTTGACGCAACGACAAGGTAAAAGACACTTCGTCGCTTTAACCTTTAGTTCACAAGCGTAATTGACCACTGGTAATCAATTATCTAAAAATATTTGAATTACCCGAAACTCTACTATTTAAAAATGAGATCAGTTATGTTACCAGATTACTCAAAATGTAGTAATAAGTTACTGATAACTCTGCTGTAGACATATAGTTGAGTTGCGCAGAAGCGACAAACTGGCTTTATGTAACAACGCAATTAATATTATTCTAATCTTATCCAACCAGCCAGGGCGAGAGTAATTTTTACGCAACAGCTTAGAGTATTTGTTAATTCGAAACACTGTCGCAGTCACAAAAACAAAGGATTGAAAACCGTAGCACAGAATTATGTCAGAAATAATACAAAATTCAATAAACGAATTCTCCACTAATGCTTCTCAAACCCAGCCCCTTTACCTGACTTGCGCTCTTTGAAAGCATAACGAAAGAAGGTTCATCGGTACCACGTTTACTAGATATGTTTCCAGTGAACGAGTTATTTTTTTAAATTGCTAACCTGTGTTTCTCGATATGTACTGTTGTTACACTAATAATAAGTTTATAATGTAAACGCTGTTCACTACAAAAAAAAAAAGAGAGCTGCGGAACAAAAAAAAAAAAACATGATAGAAGCGCTATTGTATTTACATGTAAGTCGAAGTTTAAAGAGTCCTCCTAACTTTTTGGTATTGTGTTCCCGCATGAAAAGGCACGCGTCCAAAGCTAGCAAACGCATTACTTAGTAAATACAGACACTCAAAGCTTCCGAAGCTTTGTTGTATAGCTCCGTTATACTAGATATAAAGCAGCCTTGCAATTTACATGGAAAACGTTTTAACTGCGTTGTATACAACCACCAGACGCTACATTCAATTTTAATGGCAAGGAAACATTAGCCCAATGATATATACTTTGTAACACCTAGGACTAGAAAAATGACAGCAGTAGCTCTTACAGTTTGTGGCACAGTCGCCTTGAAAATCCATATTTTAATTTTGCATTTGTCAGGTAATCAGGCCGTTCAATGCATCGCGACTTGTAAGAAGGTTGAAAATGAGCGATATGCTTACAGTTGCGTCTACACGAACGAGGACAGGTCTTGGCGGAGGTGCAGCACCGCGTCGAGTCGCCGCTTGCTCCACATGGACAGCAGTCTTGGCGTACGGGTCGGGGGGGCGGCTGATGGGTTTTCCGGACAAGTCGTACAACTGTCGCGTGGGAGGTGTCAATGCTCCCGCGTAAAAGTAGGAGTGGTAGCGGGGGTCCCAGTAGATCGCCAGCTCTTCATCTTGAACTGCCACTGGCGACGTCGCTCGTGTAGCCGTCATCAGGACGACGAACGTGGGTAGGCAACGAGGATTCTTCAGTGGCCGTGGCTTAAAAAGTAGCACGGGTCTTAACGTGCTTAGTTGCTTCTGTTTTCGTGTTGGAGCGGCTCTGGTGCACCAGTCAACGTGATCTTCTTCTTCTTGCCTCCAGAGTGTTCAAGCTTTGGGACAAATTGCTGTTCTTCAGTTTCTTTTTTGTCTGCCATGGACAACTAGTGAGCAAGTGCCACGAGGCGTTGGATAAGCACAGGTTTATTTCGCTGTATAATTTAAATTCAAGGCACTTTTTCTTAGTACAAAGTTTCAGTGAGAGGTGTATTAGGATTTTTTGTAGCTTTACGGCTGCCGGTTTAGAATAGTAAAAACTAAGGGGTTGATCATTGCAGAAGGGAAGACAAAGTACCAGAAAAAAAAAATGAATAAGACAAGAAGCGGATCTGAGATACATAAGTCAGAAAGAAAGACTGGTCCGAAAGGAGTAACAAAGCATTAAAAGAAAAATGCAACATGCACTGCATTTTAGAGGAATTGTACTTTTATAGACAGGCCTTATAGTGAGAGTGTTAAAAGAAGTTTGCAGTAAACGGCTACTGTGGTAGTAAGCGTTCATACTCTGTGCCTTTTTTTGTGTGTGTGTCCTGTGTGTCGCGCTGCTGTAGCGGCCGAGAACGCCTTTATTTTGCCAACCATTTTGCTGTATTCATTTATGAGTAATTAGATACCTTTATATCCTTTTTCTCTAATGACGCCAAAGGAAAGTTCAAACTGAATACGAAGATATTTAAACGATTAAAGTTGTAAACACGAACAGAGAATAGGTTTGCTGCTATTGCTTCTCTCTGGTTTATGTGTGTTGGTAATCTACATTTCGGGACCAATTCCACGGAAGTACATTGCCACTTGCACATGTGAGAGACGACGAAGGAGCAGGTGCAATAAAGCGCAGTCGAAATGAAACAGAAAAGCCTCAAAGAAGTAAAACGTAAATTGAGAAATAACTTTTTTGCGCCTCTTTTGTGCGAGTGTCCTTAATGGCTACGTTTGTGCTTGACGATGAAGAAAGAAAAGAAAGAAGTGTACGTATACACATTCTTTGCTGTAGGAGTGCGAGAGTAAAGCCGGCGGGGGAAAGGGAGAGTGATATCTGATCATCTTGCGGCAGAGCTTTGTGCTGAGCTCACTAATAAAAGTTTAGTAAATGCCGCGGTAGCAAGTCGAGAACACGTTTTCTGTAATGCAGCGCCTAATTTATATTTTACTAGCCAGCAAATATTTAACTAAGTAGATGGTTGAGGTGTAATTGGTATTAGCATGCAATAAAAAGAGAAATTTTATTGAATCCTGCCAGATATGCACAAAATTGCCTGGGTGCTATGAAGGATTTCTTGTGACGATCATATATTTAGCCTTATATCGACAGCTGATGATTGAGAAAACATCTATGGTGACAGCGCTTCAATACAAAACTGTAACTGCATACTCATTAGTATCATTAGCTAAATATCTCCCCTTCAAGTAAAAGCCTTCCCCCGTTTAAACAGCGCGTAATCTTCTTACTCCTCCATTTTCATTTCTGCACCGCACCCCCAATCGCTTCTGTTATGGTCGTTTCACTCATCTAAAAGACAGAGTAAAATAGGAATATCATGCTTTTATTCTCGAATGCTATCAGCAAGTCATTCCAACACACCATAGCTCGTTTGAAAGCCACAAGTTACCCTTAGGTATGTGACTGTTTCCATTACCGAGGGGGAACATTGCAAACAGAAATATAGGCTAGCGTCAGTGGCTTGCGGCGAGCATAAAAGAACACAAAAAGGGAAGACAAGAGAAGTAGAAAACAACTCTCATCCTCTAAGCGCATGATTAATCGTACACTCTTAAGAAGTTTGGGCAGCATTCCGGCGATAAATGCTTGTTCACAGCGCAAAAGAAGCACCTGAGCCTGTGTAGGGTATCTTTTGCTATGCTACGAGAAAACCGTTGTGCACTATCAAACTCAGGGATGCCCTGGCACCTTGCCATAGGAGAGTCTTCTCTGCTTAGGCCTCTGCTAACGAGCTCGGGGTACCTTTAAGCTTTTACTTTTGAACTTGTGTACTCGGTGCCAATAAAGGCAAGTTGAACTGAAATAATTGTTGCTTATCGAGCTTACGGCTGATTTGGAATCGCCGCCCGCGACCAGCCCGAAGAGCGTCACGCGCTCCGCGCACAGCACTAAAACCAGGAGCGCCACCTACGTAAGGCATTAAATGAAGGCGCAGAGCTATGCTCTCATTTGCGTCGCCAACTGCTTCTAGGTCGCATAACCAGAGCGACTGAGGAGCCCTGCTGCTCTTTGTTCATTGTTACGGGCTGAAGAATTTGCTGCAAGCCTGCACGTGTTCCTTTTGCGCCTCCGTTTTTTTTTTTTTTTTAAGCGATGGCAGTCACTGGTTCTACGTAATTGTGAGAAGAGTTAGAGATGGACGAATCCGATATCGAAGAGAATAAGCGCTAGATCGTTTTAGAGCAGATACATTCCAAATGTACTACTACGCTCGCTAAAGGCTTGGGCCGACAAAATGCAGGCAATTGTACATTTACACCTTGCGCCGAGCCGATTCTGCTCGTGACGTGAGAGCAGCGATAACAGCTTCAGCTCTGCTTATCTCCTCAACGATTGTGTCGTACAAGAATGGGTGTTGTGAAAGTAGGCACAGGGAGATCAGTGCTGCTTATCTGCCTGCATTGTACGTAAGATGAGAATAAATGTCGTTCAGTGAGTGCTGCGCAAAAGAACAGACCGAATTTACCTTCCTATTTGTATCGGAATTAAGCATTAACGCCAGATCATTGCCAAGCGCTTTCAGCACAAGGTGCTCAAAAGTAAGTCCGGTTGACGTTTTATTAGGCACATGTTGAAGTTTTTGTACTTACATAATTCTAAAACTCGTTCTATTTGATTTTTGCTCGATAATATGAGGTCCCACTTTGATTTTCACAGTACCCCTGATAGAGAGTTAAGAATCGCACAGCGCATATTTAGAGATGTCCTCTCCGACAAAGTGTTACCTCCTTAGGGTGTTAATGTCGTGGTAAACGTTTTTTGTGGAGTGATTAATTGATCATGTTTAAACGTAGTTGGCCATTTTGGCTAAGGCACCTAATATATCTGAGATTAGTTTTATAGCACAAAAACATAAAAACACATAAGTTATTGTACGAAAAGGAAAAGAACGCAATGTTGGCCAGATATTAACAAATACAGTAACTGCCGCGGCATGTCAAGGGGACGCGGAGAAGGAAATTCTACAGTTCGGTGAGTAAATTTCGACTTCTGAGTACCTATCAGTTTCGGAAATGTCGTTTATTTAGTTTTTTTTTTATGAAAGCAGTGCACTTGAACGCCCAAAATAGACGTAAAATAACATGTTTATTTCAACTGTGGTCGGCCTTTTTAAGTCATAGGTTTGCATCGTACTTGTGTGTGATACATTCGAATGTTAAAGTGCGTGTTTTGTACCCTTTGTTTACATTAGTATTGAGCCTCTAGGCAAACAATACTTCAGACGCGAAAACGACATTGAGAATGTGTTCACCAGAAATGCTGCGCCTTTAAAGCTAATGTTCTATGGTTTGACACGACGCGGGAAATGCGGTAATTTTCCACAACGATCCTGTGATCCTGTCATACAGTGTAATCTACGGCATGAAATACAGTTATAAAATAACCACAAGTGGTTATTACCGACTCCAATTATGTTATTACTTCAGGCACAACAACGAAAATACTTTCTCACCCGGATGTGGGGTTGGCCAATAGTATATGCAGTAATAAACGCGCTGCTTTTTTGATGCACGTCAGTTTCCCTGTGCTCATCGTGTTATTAAATCTTTACATCATAGTTAGAGCAGGTAGTATTAACTAACTTACAAAATACTGCCAGACCATCGAGTGCCTGGACGACGCAGAACCCAGCGGAGATGAAAATGAGAGCAATGAGCATCAGCATCGATTAAGCTACTTGAAAGAGCATCGTGTGATTGGTTGTTTTGCTTGGAACAAAACCACCCAAGCGTAGCAACCTAAATGATGCAAGTACTGAGAGCGCGCTTATGTGAGTAGAACTCGTGGCGCGTCCACGGCTATGTTCTAGTTTGATTTGTATGGTTTGACCTCAAGTCACTTAGGGGTCCCTTCTTTACTCGGTGTATGCAAACAAAAAGCTACGAAATCCGTAACTATATCCTCAAGGTCGGATTTGCCAGGGTGAAGCGCGTTCAAAAAACTTGGCCCTCCGTTCTCAAGGCCCCTATTCCCCATCGAGAGCTGAAAATATAGATTATTTTGTGGTTTGTGCCAAAATTAGTTCATACATATTCTTCCTGATTTACAATGCTTAACATTAGAGCTCGTGTACTGCAGTGTCGAATGTTTCAAAACCTTTTATGCTTAATCCTAAAGACAGCCTTATAGTTCGCCCATAAAAGACGTATAAAACGTTGTACTCGCTGCAGTAGATAAACATCGAAATGATTTAGCTCTCTCGAAATGGTTTTAGTTGGTTTCAGCTGGTCCACAATAGGTATACAGTACGACAATTACTTAATTAAATACTTAGGTGCCTACAAGCTGGAACTCAGCTGCTCCCCATTGGTTGTTAAGTGCAATCACTAGGTTTTAGGTGGCTTTCAGTTCTCTCTCATTGCTGTTGTAGACATCAGTTGTGTGTTTTATTAATGTCAGCGTAAGCACTGAAAGCTGCGACAAAAACAATCAATTAGTAGTTATAGAGATCATGACTGCCCATAGCTGGCAACCGCCTCAGTAATTTGTCGCTGCTGAGAGTGGAGAGGCAGATTCTCATGTGATTGAACATTGATGATTTCATAACGTAACTTCCCCCACAGAAGACTCCAAAACGCTTATTGAAACGCAAATACATTTATTCACTTGCTTACAAGTGGAATGAAAAAGAAAGGAATGTTATGCGAATAAACACCCTATATAAATGTTAGGCTGCTGTGTAACACTTAAACTAATATTTTCTTCCATGTTTAAATGGGTCGTGCTTCTGTGAAAAAATATAATCGTGATAGCATAGATTAAGTCGTCACTCTTTTTAACGAAATATGGATGTAGGCAAAGGAGCCGGAAACAGGAGTAATTATCTATGTCGCTAAATTTATTTAAAGACGGAGCTTTATTATCTGCCCTATTTGTCCCGACTGCCATGCACACCTGTCGCAGGTTCTCGGAGAAAGGAGCTGCATGAGCTATCTCGTTCTGTAAATTGAAAAAACAAAAGTTCTGTGATACATGCAAAATACCATCCTTTATTTCTAGATGTGGTAAGTATAAGCAAAATGTAAAGATATTATTTTCCTAAATTAGGACACTCTGTATAAAATTCAAGTGTATCCTACAGATTATTTGTACGTGTCAGTTGTTAGGTGTGCACAAGTTCAATAACTCTGTCATTTTATAGGCGCCATCACTGCGAAAAAGATTCAGCCGCCAGCATTATCACAAAGTTGGAGTAATAAACATTATTTTTTGTTCTTTATGTCAGCATAAAGAACACATATTATCACAATTTTTATAGAAACACTGTATAGGCAAACTTCACTTCGACTTGCTGAAAGCTTCAACTAACCAACTGAATAAGCTGTAGCATGCTGAAGGTAGAAATTTGCGAAAACTTATGAACAAGGCCCACCTCCACTCCGTCTGTGCTCACATGCACCCAGTTGTACAGTAACTACTCTAGAAATCTATTTTTCGCGATTGCGCCTTCTGATATATGGGGAAAATGTTCTGTGTCCCACTATTTCCTAGAATAGCTCAGTCTAAGTGTGCTCTGCGAGAAAGTATATGATGAGGGGATGTTCATAAACATTCCGCTGATTCTTCGAGTAAATATGACGTGTCTTCTCTGTAGGAAACTTTAAAACGTGTCGCGTCCCAAGAATGGCAACAGTAAGGGGGGTGTTGAGCTTTGGTAAGATGGGAACCTTTTATTGCTTTTGATGCAAGCCCTAAACATTGGTAATCACGCCCTGCTTATCCTGAGTAAATTCGTACCTTCGCAGTTTCCGGACCGTTCATTATCCTCTTTTTTTTTTGTCTGGAGCGACGACAGCTGGAAATATGAAGATCCCTCGTTCTGGAATGTTTTGCCTATTCTTGGTGAAAATGGTCTGTTCCGAAATCCTCCAGACGAGGAACGATCAAGAACCTCTCGATATACGAAAGGTAAGCCCGCTAACTGAAGAGCGCAATCGCATCCGTGTATCCTTAAAATGGGAGCAAATTTCGTTTGAATCACAAATCCCACTTTAGTAAAACGCAGATCTACTCAAATAACGAAAATCCAATTAAATTATCATTCACCTTAGAATACGCTATTCAAAATTACGTGCTTTTAAGGTCATGATAAAGTATGTTAATATATAAATTGTACATTGCCTCACCGATCTGCATACTCCTAGCACACGAAATGGGCATATTAAAGGCTAAGTTGTACTACATGGCACTACCTTACCGCCTCCAGTTCATCTGATTCTCCAAAAGCATTTTATATATTGCCACGTGGGCACTACAAAGCAGAAGGCAACAAGTGCAGAGACCGGTTGCAGTGAAATGAACACAGTATTTGGCTCCCTTGCACCCACAAGTCACCTAGGAAACCCGGCGGCGGCTATAGCAATAAAGGTGGTTGTTTGGTTTGTGAGGTTTATGTCCCAAAGGGACTCAGGCTATGAGAGACGCCGTAGTGGAGGACTCGGGAAATTTCGACCACCTGGAGTTCTTTAACGTGCACTGGCATTGCACAGCACATGGGCGCCTTGCTTTTAGCCTGCAGCGAAAAGCGGCCGTCGAGGCCGGGATTTGATCCCGCATGCCTTGTAACAGCAGGCCAGCGCCCTAATCTCTGCGCCTACCAGGCAGGGCCAGCAATAAAGGTGCTCGCTGGTCACCGAATTATAGACGCCCGCAGCATTCGACAGCACGAAGTCAAGGAAAAATAATCTGTATAAAGCTGCAAAGATGACCAGAATCAACTGGAACTTTTTCGAAACAGATCAGGTGGCTAAACTAATTCCAGATGCATCTCGGTGCATCTTGGGAAACAAAGAAAATGATAAAGCCGCGGCTTGCACTACAGACCGTAAATACCAGAGAGGGAGATTTTTTCTTGCGCTGCTTTTACTTTGATATGGCTGCTTGCCGGTGGAGACTGCAAAAAATAACACTTTTCCACTGTGCTCAGCAATATGTGGTCATCCAAGTTAAATATCTGAGATGCCGTGTAAAGATAACGGATACCTTTTTAAATTATCAGTTTTATCTTGAATAGGATAATAAGTTCCATTTCAGTACTTTCTTTATTTACTTATAAATAGCCTTAACTGTATCTTGGCAATCAAATCCAGTAGTGAATGCCTTTTTCTTGAAGCGTCGCAAAGTTGAATTTTAACGAATAGATGACTTAATGTTCTGAAAAAAAAAAATAAAACTTAGATATTGCCACCAGCAATTACATAAGCTCAATGAGGCGTTCTTGATATACACCACAAACCCAGCTGATTATTGGTGCCATACAAATTCGCAAATAACTTGATACATATTGAACTGTTCATACTGCGTCATTTTGCCTTGCCAGCGACGGTTCAGCCTGAGTCTTACTACAGAATGTTACGTATGTGACAGTAGGGACCAGTAACCACGACAGAATAGAGCTCAGGTTTAAGCATCGAGGAGTAACTTGCAGTTAGAAAAGCGTAAATTTGAACTTGCTTTGCCCTATTTTGATACTCGCGCAACAAGCACTCAATTATGCGCAGTAATCAGCAAATATACTTGCTGCGCAGTATTTAAGCACCACGGAGAACACATGGCTGTACTACAAGAACTATCCAGACCAGGTCTACAAATCGCCAAGGCCCTGTCTTTATGACGCAACGGTCAACGTCAGCAAACATACTTGCCTCTACGACGAGTACTGGGGAAACGGACACCCAGAGTGAGCATCTACCTTCACCCCGCTCTTTTATTTTCCTTTTCATGAAGAGACATTGCATAGTGTGCTGTGTTGACAATACTGGGACTTAATAGGCTGGGCTTTAAAAAAAGTCTGCGAGAGTTTTTCAATTCAGTGTTTGCTTCTAAATAATGGCTGCCTTTGAAACTTTATTAATGTAGCCAACCTCAATACATTTAATCAGGCGGCGAGGCATTGCGGACAAAGGTTTCTGTTACTCTTTTGTCAGAGAGAGTTTAAACCTTAATTTTTATTTTTATGCATGACCATGAAAGGAAGCTCATTTTTGTCGTATATCTCAATCCCTGTCATATAAGTACTTTTCACTGGTGCGCTGGAACTAGCGGCATCATTCGCTGTTTGTTCTTTACAAAGTTCTGCCTTAATCCACTTTCTCTCATAAAGGTACCAACAAACTCTCAATGGCACGTTTTCCGTCATATGTGAGCGAGGCACTGAATTTTCAAGCCTTCAAGTGTACGATGAGAAAGGTATGCATCCTTTTCTATGCAGTCACGGGATGTAAGCTACGCACCTGTATAAGACAACATTGTCTCTTCTGTAATGGAAAGTCATAAAAAAGAGCATCTTGAAAATTTTGTATATTTTGTACCCAGACGGAAATTTAAGAAAAGCACTGCCGCCCGAATAATAAAGAAAGGTTATATTTGGAACGGAAAGTATGGACGCTATCAGTCGTGATTTATTTTACTAATTGTTGGCGTATCAAAATCATAGTTCCTGCCACTTGGCAGCCATAAGAGATAGTGTTGGAATCCTGAAATAGACACCAGTGTTCATTAAGAAATTAGAAGTAAAGGTTAACCAAAGCAATAGTGTGTTTTCAA
>JAJIZL010030312.1:0-27228 GCA_023969395.1 Amblyomma maculatum
GTTTGTGGTGGGCACAGTGACTTGGAATGTTGCAATTTGAATTACCCACTAATGGCACGATGACGTATGGCGCAAGGTCTTAGGAAAACTAAAGGCACTCAAAAGCGTGGTGTCTAGTTTTCACTAGCATTCCTTGGTTTACCATCTCGAATTCTGAAAAACGTGCCCACTCGTGAGCCTCAATTGATGCATATTTCTGAAGCCAGGAAGCTTCCACTGACGGCGACGAGCATTCGTAGCCCTATATTCAAGATGTTTTTACGATCTGCGTCACCAACCTACTCTACACGTGTCTGTCATTTCAAAATTCCAGCGCAATCTATAGCAACTACAACAGTTCGTTTGCGCCTGTCATCGGGGCTGACCGGTTGATTTGTCCGACTCGGAAGAAATCGCGCAGTTAGGTCGAGCCTGTGACCATACCACTCTCAGGAAAATACGCCTGCGGAGAGGCTCGCCGCGGAAGCAGATTCGTGTAGCCATATTCGTTCAGGTTATATGTGTCCCCATTATATAATAACTGTACAATAGATATAAAGTAGCGCGATATATTAATTAAAGTAGTGTGTTCAATAAACTTTATATTTCAGAGTAATTTGACGTCCTGGAGCAGAAAGCTGTTTACACACAAAAACGTCAATTTCAAATGCGGACCGCAGAGCCACTATGCTTCCTAAATCCTTACTTCTTTACAAATCCTGTTGTTTATTGTTAGACATCCTTACTGTAAAAATACTGTGGCTGCGAAAGGCAGTGACGTACTCATCATCTGTCTCTGCGGCAGCTTGTACTCGGTGGCGGAAACGGTGGCTTGCGACGACCATATTTACGGAGGACGTTTAGTGCGTAGCCAGTATAGAAATCGGCGCGTCGAATTCGTTACGGCAAGGCGCCTCGTCATTGGAGTGTGAGGCAGCAGCGGTAGGCGCTGAAGGGGACGACAGCGATAATATTAGAAAATGCGCTGACCTTCCGTCTAAAGCAGCTGAGCAGAATGGTCTTTCGCCTGTCCGCAGGAAGTTTGGAGGCACCAGACGCCAGCATGTAATTGTGGAGCACACTCTCCCTTTCCGCCTAGCTCATGATGTGCCGCCAACAGTCCACGTCGAGGCCCTGATTTAAGCTGACATCTTCGTCGCCAAGATAGACGAGACAGCAACGCAGCAACCGAACAGCTCTAAAGCCGTTCTGTAATCCCGTTGTCACTTCGCTCTCTGCTTT
The DNA here is from genome assembly GCA_023969395.1 of Amblyomma maculatum. Taxonomy (NCBI): domain Eukaryota; kingdom Metazoa; phylum Arthropoda; class Arachnida; order Ixodida; family Ixodidae; genus Amblyomma; species Amblyomma maculatum. The sequence continues at coordinate 1,222 of JAJIZL010030312.1, forward strand.
GCGTGCGGGCATGTAATCACGTCGTCTTTATCACACTTAAAATGTGACTCCACGTTAGTAGAGTCAGTTCTCTCCTATTTCAATCTCGCTTGCGATCAATACCTGACGTAGCTGTGCGAAACGCAATAAAACACGCGTACAGAGATATCATCCCAATATGATATTTTCCCTCCTGATGGGCACACCGTCAATCTATCGTCTGTAATCAAAACTGCATAAAATGTTTTCGGCCTCGTCCAATCCCTGATAGGCACGAAGCGCGTGACCATATTTACGAACTCCACAGAAGCTTACGGATCGCACCGACACTTCTTGCATTCAAATTGCCGTGTCATACATGACATTATTCGCTTCGAAAAAAAAAAATAAAACCGTAGCAAAATGAGACCCCACCGACCGCCTGGCCACCAGATACCCTGGATTCACGGGTAACAGAAAGACTCATGGCGACGCTCTATATAACGAACACTTCCTCTACAGCTGCAACAGGGGCTCAAAAGGGCCTCAGGCAGTGTTACACTCAGCGATCCTGCTAAAATAGTCGCTAAACCTAAGCAGCACAACCGGGTTGTTCTCCTACACCAGCCCAATGAAGCTGCAACCTTGGCAGTCACCATATTGCCCCGCATTGCCACATCTGCCTGTGTCGAGCAGAGCAGAGGGCAGTGAGGCGCCCTAATAATTACCACCGTAACTCCTGCTCATCGCACAGGAATAATTTAATATGTCTGAAATGGTGTGCTATGTACTGAGTGTAAAAAAGCGACATTATAATCAAATCCTCTTATGAAACCGCAAAGTTTACTCTGGAGGTAAGCACAACGAGCTTAGAACCATTACTGCCAATATTCCAGCCAGATCGTCCCCAACCTAAATATTTCACTTAACGCGAACCCAACAGAAAGTCTGATGTCTTTAGTTCACGTCTGCGGAACGAATACTGGCCTGAAAAGATTACGCATTACGAATTACCAGCCTGAAGTTACACGAACCGCGGCACAAACGTTTCGTATCACCGTGTCCAGCTGTGGCAGCAAGCAAGAGCCACTTTCAACTATTTTCACTTTGAGTAAATAAATGCGTTTTACAACCGCAAAGAAAAAGATGTTAACAAATTGTTCAATGTAGATGGATCTTGAGCTCTTGGGAAGATGAAGTTGAATTGTTCGGTAGTGATTTGGAAAACATGTCTAAAGCAGATCATATTCGCAAGTATCAAGGCATCCGCAATCATTCGTAATGTCTTCAATGAGGTAGCCTCGGAAAGGCTCTTTTTTATGGGTTTTTGCAATAAAGTCTTGTCACCACCGCATTGCTTACGGGAAGACTAGATGTCTCAAAGGAGTCAAATCGGTGACATGGGTTATGTAGCATGCTTTTAGGCGCAAGACAAATATCGGTGGATATTACTGTAAACATTTCCTTTGTGTTTGATTGTAGCAGAGGAAAGACCTCTAACAAAAAGGGTAATATGTGAATTGCGACAATGACAAGACTGTAAGATATGATGCCATACGCGGCCTGCATTGAAGGACACAGTTCTTTAATTACATCATGCATCATAAAGGCTGGTATTCCGGAAGATATTTTCTTGTTTTTCTTTCACCTATTCTAACCAGCAAACAAAGCAATGAGACACAGCAGTCACACCGTATTACTACGAGTGATACACGTCCGTAGCTCAGCCGTTATGTGTGCTGCTACTGCGTGCTGATCCGACGTCCATGTCTGTGAATACTGAGAACGAGTAGAACTTTGTCTCCCTTGTACAAAAGGCGCGCCCAAAGCTACGGCATTTCTCCTAAGTCCCCATATCCCTCCGGGCGTCATATAGAGCATCTGTTGCACCATCCCGTGCGAAGGCAGCAGTAGCAAGGACGAAATTTCGCAGGTAGCAACACAGAGCTAAGAACAGCATGCGGCGTTTCGCGATATAATCGAAGGAACTGCGCAGACATGCTCTGTGATGAAGCCCTGCGTGTCTATGTAGGCGTCTCTTTAGAGCCTTGAGCTTTTTATCCTCTCTCCAATTCAGTAAAATCCAATAAAGTACCGTTTTCAATCCAGAGGTCAGAGAATTCGAGCGCTCAGTGCTTTGGTAGACGTTCTGTAGATTGCTCTTTTTGATCCTCGTGGAACTGCAACGGTGGTTGCCTGAACACCGTTTCCTAATAAAAGTCCCGAGTTAAAAATTATTATTTGGGTTCGTTGTTTCTGAACCTCTGCATAGACATGCCTTATAGGAATGGTCACCCAACGAATAAAAGAATGTGATTCGGTTTCAGCTGTAATTTGAGTCTTGAAGACTGACAATAATCACGCTGGAGGCATTACCAATTACACAGAAAGAAGAAACTTATCAGCTAAAATGTATAGTAGCATCACGCAAGTAAATTGTACATAAGAACATATCTACTTTCGCAGGCGCTGAGAGTTTCAGAAAGGGCAGTTGAACACAGCTTTTTCGCGTGTTCAAAAACTTCACCAAAAACACATATTATATCTGCATATCGTCCCTAACAGGGCTTGTAGTTTCTTGGTATATAAGATAAAAAGCGCATCCTATAATTTTTTTTATGCCAGTTTTGTTTGTGTGTTGTGAAAAAATGCCAATAAATAAAGTTTAGTTTTCAGCGGAAGAAAATATAATTTCTATCCAAATTTTCAGAGCACCTACCTACAATATTCTGCCGTTGCATCACGAATGGCTTAACAGACGCACTCAACTGGTGTGATATTGGGAATTTATCTCCTTACTGCAATGGCAGGAAAACATTAACAATGAGGTTTTCGCTACTCATCCGAAGCTAAGCAATAAAATCTTGTGCCTAGGAGTAAATTATATGATGCAAGTTTCTCAGCATAAAAGGCATTGACCGCGTTACCTGGACTTACAACGTACACCGAAAAAGTGTTTCACTCAGGTTATATGTGTCCCCATTATATAATAAATGTACAATATATATAAAGTAGCGCGATATGTTAATAAAGTAGTGTGTTGAATAAACACTTTATATTTCAGACTAATTTGACGTGGTGCGAAAGAGGTGCGAAATATGTCAACGCTCGACAGACTGCCCGAAAAAGTACCACAAAACTGCAAAACGAACAAGGCTACGCGAGAGTTTCATTTCTTCAGGAGAGAATTTGAATTACCTGTGAAGCTACTTTGTAACACCGCATTTAAAAAAACGCATCTGAAATGACTGCGACTATTGTGCCTAAACGAGCAACAAACCGTAAACTTGGTCAAAGTGTACATCTCACCATTTATAGCTCCCATAGTTTAAACGCAACAATTCAGGTGGAAACATATTATTGGTTCTCATTTAGGGTACCTCAGCAAAGCGGGATTTTTCAGGGTTTAAGAAAAAATTATGGATCTTAATATTTTGTTCTTTAATATGGCGCGCCACACTTTTGACGTCTTTGATAAATGCATTTAGACGAATAAAATCTAGGATTATCTGAAATATGTTTCCACCAGACAGCTCCCAAATCCCTGATCTGTCGCCAAGGAGACAGTAATTAACGTTTTTTTTATTCATTAGAAACCCGATATCTTGATTATCAATAATAATTTATTTATGCTGAATGCAGCAAGCTTTGAGATCTACCGCTTCTGGGAATTTTATGCGCAGTACATGCACTGAGCTTTTGATATTGTCTATATGATGCATAAACCAAAGTCGATCGACCAAGGTGATGTGGCCACTGTAATGAAGAACTGTTCAATTTTGATTGTATAGCTAGGGTAACGAACGCTAGCACAATTTTTGGAAACTAAATGGCTCTCTGAAACACGAATTCCCCCTGCTTGGTGCTCCTAGCCTCCATGCCGCATTATTCTGTGCTGTGACCTCTTCTGGTTACTAATTATTGTACACAACATGGAAATGATGTTTACTTCATTAATTCACGACTCCTGCATTATTCACTGACCTTTGACACAAGAATGCTTTTTCTTTCACTTTACTGTTTAACATTGAAATCCACGAGGGCTTAAATACCAGCATTCTCAAAACGAGTCCCAAGCGACAATGAAGAGCGGCCTCCTCGGTTCAGGTGCCTAGATTATATTTTCGCATCAATCATGTCCTTACTGCCTGCCTTTAGAGTTCTGGTGCTGAACGTCTTTCGGGTGTTCTTTGGGATTTTGAGGGATCATTGCATAAGTTCAGGTAAATATGAAGGGCATGTGATAAAGCGGCACACGCTTTTTGCTTCTCCTGGGACATAAAGATGCGAGATCGAGAGCTGCGAAACCTGTGCACACACTGCGCTCTATCTGCAGAATGTCACGCAGCCTCTTGGGATATGCAAATCCGCCTCTCCATGTACCCCGAGCTAGGTTCCAAGTTCGCGAATTCGGAAGAGATGACGCCTGGTGGCGCTGCCGTGAATATGCGTGAAGATGGTCAGGCTCCAAGGCGAGGTTTGTGGCCTCTTTGCACGCTTAACAGGAATCAAACGACTCCTCCTTGTGTGCGCTTTGCACCTTATTGTCAGAGTGAGCCGCACCTTCTCTCGAGCCGTGCAGATTTTGAATGAAATAGCACAGGTATTTTAATAGTTTTCGAGCATTGCCTGCAGTTCTCATATTAACTGTTTCATACTGCCTTTCATAAAACTCTTATGCACTCCTTAGTGCAATTACGGGGAAGATGTCACATATACACCTTCACATTAGGAGTGAGAGATTATGGGCAATCATTGACGGCTTCTGGAAAAATGACTTAAGTGATGAATAAGTACAAACTTTGTCGGAAAAAAATCAGGTCCGTAGCGTAGGAAAAAAGTTCCCAAATTTTACAACGTTAATGATATTTACGGAAAACATTAGCCGGGAGATAACTTTGCTAAGACTCATTTAGACAGGCGAAGACACTGTTAGAAATGGTTTGGCATCCTTTTTCTTGGCCCTCTCGCAGAAACTCGCAGAGAGCGTTAAACATCTTTATTTAATGTACCCATGTCGCGGATTCTAATTTATGTCGCAAACATGTCTCCAACTTGACGAATCGATAGATACTAAACTGGTAATCCAAATGGTAGGATGACACGCAGAACGCTTCGCCAAGGTGTTTGCGCCGCCGTTTTTTTTTTTTTTTTTTCGAACGAAAAACATTTTGTGCCACTCAGAAGTCCATTAATTGTGCCGTAGAAGGAAATAGCTAACAACAGCAGAAGGAAATAAGAGTTAGGAGGTTTGTCACAGGGATATCTGTTCTGTATACCATCGTCCCACTCGTCGCTTAGTTGAATAGACAACAGGTGGTGCCACAATTGCTAGGGCGACCAGTGCGACAAAGGCAAAATTTTTGCTCGCCTTTGAAGATTGAGTTATTTGTGTGCATGATGCCGGCAACAGCAGCAAAACAAATGGACGAAGCTCGGGAGTGATACGTTCATAGACTGGGACTGCTGTAGTTCCTACATCGCACAGTTCTGGCGTGAATGCGTTGTTTCAAAAATAGGATATTTTCTTGAAGAGGGAAGCAGTTGCTGAAGAGAGACAGAGACCCATTGCATCGAACAGCGCAATAACCACGGGGAAAGATGAAATGACGCCACACGGCGAGGACTGTCCTGTAAGATGTAGCTCTTTTCGATGCGGTGCCTCGATATCAACTCGCCCAACACGCTCTACTTCTGAGAGATAGGAAACAGACTTCATTCATAGCCGAGTAAAAATTGCTCAAAACTGAAGGAGTAGAAGTTTCATCTGTTTTAGGTACAACTTTGCCGAAAGCAATTTCTAGTAAAGGAATAGCTGCCTTATTGAATGAGATAGTGTATTGCAGCGTCTGATGGAGTATGTTTAGGTGTGCGGCTGCTGGCTGTTCAAACGAAAATATTTTTTTCACGCCCGCAACGGTGCGCAATGAAGGCAGTAAAAAATTATAATCCTTAAAGTCTAGAAATTTTCACAACAAAGCGAAGCCTTCTGGGTGCTGTTTAATTCTTCTTACAAATTTCCGGATGAGACTAAATTGTAGCACTTCCTTTTAATTTTTATATTTTTCTGCACCAGATTATTGCGCATATGGGATGGCACGTTCACGCTCACTGGTAGCGCTGTGTGCTTGTGTCCGTGGGCGTACTTTGCCTGCCGTTGTAGAAGTCGTGATAAAGCATGACAGCTGCTGCTTCACGGGGTCCACGCTTTTGCGCCTCTCTTCTGCGCAACAATTGTGCTCCTGAGTGCATTGAGCCGCGACTTGGTGCATAGTAAATCTGCCTGCAAGGCTGTGTCTTCAAAGCACTGGTACTCATTATTCCGTGGTCTTGTGCTCTTGCTTCTAGCTGCCAACTTTAAAAAGAAGTGAATCCCCTGCAGCAATTTATACTCTTCCTTTCATCGAGTGCCCTGTTTAAAACTAGGGCTCTGTTCCTAAGGAACGGTAGGTAGGGATTCAGCCTTGAAAGATGAACGCGCTTTATAACAGCTGTCGTGAAGCTAGAACAGGTTTCAACTATAAATAATAACTAATATGATTCTGCTGAAGCTTACCATTAACGTTTTGTGGCGTGTACTCAAGCTGTCCTTTTTGCCTTCAGATTGCATCTTCTACAATATCATCGCATAGTGTTCCAAGCTGTTTCGAATATGATTTATGACTGTTTTTTTGTTGGTGTCATACGGTTAGGAGTGTCGCAATTGTCCGACATTACTCCGAATCTTATCGCTTTATAGCATCCCCTGCTTGCTTTCTTTTTGCAATAAATCAGAAAAGTTTTTCCCGTGCTCCGTGTTTGCTTAGAGATAAGCAAATACATACACATTACTTCTGCGCGCCCTTAATTCTAAACGTAGTTCGCGAAAAGAACGCTTCCCGCATAATTTGACTATAACATTGAAAAGTGAGGCGCATAAATTTGAGATGCAGTCTGGTATTAAGTGCTTTCGCAATATTCACACACGCGCGAAACAACAGGACATGGAATGCGGATCTTGTGGGCCATACGCTGCAGTTGAGCTCCCCCTTAACATAACGAAGCCTCCCCCTAACATAGCAACCCAGATAGCGACCCAAGTAGCAACCCAACTGGCGGTTCTAGCTTTTATAACTGACTGTGATGATTTTGTAGCATAATTGTCTCCAGCAGCCAGAAGAATAATACCAGTGGTAATATTTTCGCATTTTAAACTAGCGCCAAATTATGAAATAAAACTAATAAGGAAAGCGTCAATGAGCAAAACTGCTTTATTTTACCGAGCATATTCACTGCGATTCCTCCTTTTGCAGCATTTAGGGTTCTCGCAGGAGTGAAAAAATTGGGAGCACTCTCATGAATGCTCAGTTTGCTTAAGATATGTGAAAGATTGGGGGTAGATTCAGTTGATATATAGGTTAACTAAGTGTCACTTGCGGTATGACCACAGCTTTCTGTTTACAATTTATACTGAAGAACGTGCCAGTATTCGAGGAAAATATTCACTGGTCATCCTACCTAGCGGTTCGCCTGTAGGGACTGCCGCACAAAAGTAAACCAAAATCGACTCCAGGCCAAATATCATCATTTTCTCGGAGATAACATATCTTGTTTATTTATCGCCTAGCTGATATGGTCCCGGAAAATTAAACGTTCTACTCCCAATGCAACTCTCTACACTTCTTTCTTTCAGGAAGCCAACCCTAACTAAAATGTCAATGCCACAAGCGCGACATAAACATGGTTACTATGAATGTGTATTATCGACTGACTGTAGTGGCCTATGGGGTAACTGTTAATATTTTTACACCGCAAAAGCGAACAGTTTACCGCATGTCTGTCACTACCACTCGTTTTGATAAGCAAACTAGTCTCAAACCCCACACTGTCACAGTTTTCTTTCTGTGCTTTTGAAGCTGAGCGGCAAAACAGTGATCAAAGGCATTGATTGTATCATTCTAGGTGGAAAATATTCACCATCTTTCAGAAGATTTTTTTTACCGTCTCTTGTATATATATAAACGGCTGCAGTAGTATATTTAATATTTAGATACTAGCCCTAATAGCATTGCGTCTTTCGAGCTGAATTAGCACTCGTTCTCTTGTTACCTAAAGCAAGCACAACTACTTAAAAAAAAAAATGAGCCGTCCAAGAGAAACTGAGAGTCGTCTCGCGGAGAGGAATTGGGTAATTACTGCAATGCGCAATTAAGACATCACAAGACGTATTATGAAATTCGAGTTGTCTTTCAGTTGATAACATTTTGGTAATGAGTAATCTCTTCTTTAGTAAAGAACGAGGCCTTAATTCTCTGGCTGCGCACTCTTCATAAACATATATTACATGACATGATTCGTTCAAGCGCGAATAATCGCTGACACCTTCAGCGCTACTTCGCAATAACATTCAAGTTAAAGGTGAAATTGTGCGTGACCAATTCGGGAAGGAAATAAAAGATATATCCACGGGGCGTAACGACCTCCGGACCAAACAAATGTCCGCTGCGTACATTATTACTGAACCCTTTGTTTCTGCCGGAAAGAAACATCTAAGAAGAGGAGGCTTTTATACGCGGACGCAATACGCAGGAGAAAAAGAGAGAGGAGAAGCAGAAATAGTACTAACTTACGTTTCATTCACGTCCTTTTTCCTAGAAAAAGGACGGAACATTATAAGCAATAAATAAAAGTAATAACTAAAAAGACGAGATCTTACGCTCAAGGAAGTGAGCGTGCGAATAAGATGGGGATCATTTCCGAAATCAGAAATTGTGACTAGCGTCGAAATATATGCTCTCTATTTCTGTTACCGTAAACCATTAGCTTCCAGATTTCACCGTCCCGCTGCCCGTATCAGTCCTTCAAACGCAAAAGCGCCAGAACTTTTTTTTTTTTTTTAGTGAGATTAAGCTTCCTCCCCTGGTTATTTATCAAAGAAATCTCTTTTTGTGAGTGTGTCTACCTCACGGTGCTTTGCAGCGGCAGCCTGAGGGCCAAAGATCCTAGCTAGCCTCTGAGTTCGCTGCTGACGTGATATCGAATACCTAAAGGGATTTCATCTGAGGAAATACGCTGGTTAGGAGCTTGCACTAGTCTTAAAGAGAAGAAAAGTATATCTGGTATTCGAGGCTTTTTTTGTGTGTGTTTCAGTTCGTTTTGTGCCGTACCGTGCCTTACAATATTCATAATTTTTTTCCTGCGTCCTCCTTACAAACCCCTTTCCCTTATAAAAGCGGTGGTGTTCGAAGCTAAACATTCTCCTTGGTTATCGGTTTACGTTCGGCCTCCTTCTTTCACTATGTTTATACGATCCTGCATTTTTTCGTGTGTGTCTGTGCAGTGTTACTTATTACATAGCGGACTGGTGCCAGCTTTTCGCTTCATGGTGGTAGGTTGAAGAGGATTAAAAATTAAGAACGTTAAGTGAACACGCCACATACCTTAGAATAGATATTGAGGAAACTGTTAGAGTTCAACAACAGACTTTTTGTCACTTTGCGTATATGAAACGTGTCATTTCGCTCCTTTTACTACTGTCTCCAGGTTGCTACTAGAGCAGATTTCATTGTTTCATCTTTTTGTACATTGCAAGACGCCATTCGGCTGTCCAGAAAGCAACCCCGCCAGCTAACGTGTTTAAAACTGTGGCGTGATTTAAAACATGAAACACGTTCTTGTAATCATCAGGGGGGCTGCTCAAAGAGGAAGAAATAAAAACAGAACAGTGCTGTCTTCACGGGCGAGTGATGGTGGAGTTACAAAAACATCCTAAAATTATTTACTCATTTCTTTTCATTATAGGGTTTAACGTTGCAAAGCATTTCAAGCTAGGAAGCACTCTGAAGTGGAGGGCTCCGGAATTTTTGTCCATCCTGGGTTCTTTAACCTGCCCTCATTTCACACACAACGCGGCTGTTTGCTTTCGCCTCGTTGGAACAGCTTCCCTATAGCCCAGAATGGTCTCCCCATTCCAACTGTCTAAAAATACGAAGAAAAGGTACGTAAGCCTTGAAAGAGTTAACTTGCAATTCTCAAGTCGTATTTTTTTGTTGTCTTTAAAATTTATGTTCATTATGGAGAAAAAGGTTTAGCAAAAAAACACCAGTCGCTTGCACTGCTTTTGTGGAGTCAAAGTTGATGACCATAAAATCCGGGAGACAAATGGTATAAGGTAATGTTCCCCCGAAACAAGGAAGCGATAAAATCTACCAGTGAATGCTTTTATAAAGCGAGCTTAATCTGTACCTTATTAGTACAGGTGATGCATATTGCTCTCAGTGCTAGTCCTGTATGACTGAGAAACCATGGAATAAATTGTGTACTTTGGCCGGCGAGAGCAAGCTCTTCCCTGTCGATATCGCCTCTTTTAATATGTGCGGTCGGTGTTTGCAAGGCCGCTAACTGTGGGCATATAAGCTAATAAGTGGGCCGGAGATGTTCTCCTTTCCCTGTACTATAGAAAGGCCGCTGCACTAGCTTTAGTTTCGTCTCGAGCAGAATTTTCAACCCACTCGTAAATAAAACGTTTAACTTGTTTTGTGTCAGTCAAAATCAAACCTTAGATCGAAGCTATCATTTATGCTTACACTCGGAGAAGAGTCGCTTCAAAAGCTACTGATGGTGCGGGCAGTATCTGGGATCATCAAGTGAATGCACATTTCTTCCTAGAAATGATTCAGGGATCGAACGTTGTATTGTAAATAACGAAATACCTGGTGACAATTACCGTAATCTCAACGAGTGTGATTCTTAAGCAATTACGTGAGCCGAGTGCATGTATATACTATCTAACGATTTACGACGGCACAGGGCTGGTCCTGGGATGTAGCCTCGCATAGCAGACCATGGATTATGCAAGAACAATGTTCAAAAATGCCATGTGTCTGGCTCTAACGGATAAGAAAAGAAACGCTTACAAGTTTGAGAGACCTTACTACAGTGACAACAGCCGAGGAATTTTTTGGGTGGGGTGGGCAGTGTTTTTGCCAGGCCACCACTAAAGCATACAAGAAACAAAGCCTATGCCAGCTGTTTTTTCCTTTCTTTTTTCTTATAGCTCTATGTTATATTCGGTTGTATTCTAAAGCCCCTTCTTCTAAGCCCGAAAACCAAGGCCAGTAAGAGAGTCCTTGCAATCGTATAGACTGCCTCGATGAGGACGCCGATGGAGCGGTATCATCTGCGACGCCCATATCCTGCTGTTATCCTATTGGCTGCGCACACCGACGGTGCCCTTTTTAAAGAATTATGCCACAATTGCGCAGCAGTTCGCAAAGCACAGTACAGTCAGTGAAAGCTTCAAAGTAAGCGTCGTTTCCTCGCAGGTCAACATTTCAGCAACATTCAAAAGACACCCTTAAGCAGGCATTGTGTTTAAAATGTAAATCTTTTGCGCGCATCTCGGAGTTTATAAGCTGTGAAGCATCAAAGCGTCGTGCGTTGAGGTGTGTTGACATCATTTTTTTTTTCGGCGTAGACGTCACGAATTTCATAATGTTCAAGGAAATTAGTAAGAAACATATCTTTCAGAAGAAGATGACTTTTGCTCTCGGAAACCTAAAAAAGGATAGCCCAGAATAAATGGGAAAACAGTCTTCACCATGTTTAGTGATGCCACATGGTTTTTGATTTTTTGATGTAGTTAACCTCTCAGTTGACCTCTGTCTTTCTCAGCGGCTCCGCAGTGCCCATAAAAAGAGCACAGTTCTTATGATTTCATGGTGAATTGTGCTAAGTGTTTTAATAAAATGTAAATTATAGGGATTATCAGTTTCTCTGCGTCATAGCTAATTTGCGGTCTGGGAACACGAGTGACTCCGTTGTTCATAACGGGGCTTTTTAAATTGCTTTGAACCAAAAATGCAAATTATTACTCAGAACTATGTCGCAGACTGTCATAAACAGAGGGAAGGTATAACAACGCTGTTACCTATGCTGTCGGTTCGTAAAGCAAAATTTAATTATTTTTTTTTGCAGATAACTGCAGCCCCTGAAATATTCTTTGCCTAATCCTTGCATACCCTGCGCATGCGTTGCCTGCAGCCGCTTTCCTACTCCACTAGGTCAGCTCTCCACGATGGCGTGCATGCGCAGTGCAAAAAGTACCCTGCTCCTCCTTTCCACACCGGCGCGCGCACCTGCTCAAATGCCACTACTATTCTGTTCCCAAGGACGCGGGATCGAATCCCGGCCTCGGCGGCAGCTTTTCGATGGAGGCGAAAAGCAGGGCGCCCGTGTGCTGTGCGATGTCAGTGCACGTTAAAGAACCCCAGGTGGTCTAAATTTCCGGAGTCCTCCACTACGGCGTCTCTCATAGCCTGAGTCGCTTTGGGACGTTAAACCCCACAAACCAAACCACCATCTTTTTGTTGCGATCGCAGCAGCAAAACACATGTCTAACGGCGCAGCTGGTTGCCATGGTAATCGCGCATGCGCTCTGCCGCTCCTTTTCAGGTACCGCGAAATGGGCGGCGAAGGCTAGCGTAGCGTAGTTTTTGCTGCAAAATCCTGACCATCATGTCCAGGAGTCTAGCAAACATTGCAGTACCTCCATGCGATGTCTCCAATGAGCATAGTCCAGTCACGCGGCAGCAGAGCTTACCAGCGCATGATCTCCAAAACCTCGCTTTCTACCTTGTGTAAGAGTACATTGTGCGAATACAAAATCCTGCCGCCGTATCTCAAGCATGCCCTCTCTCACACTCTCTGTTGCTAATTTGCTCATATGTTGATCTTTGAAATTTGCCTCTGCGATGTGTTCAAACCTGGGCCTAATCGAAACAGCTCCATCGCACGGTAAATAAAACATTCTAGCGGGCCACTATTTCGAGAAGTCGATATAATGCAAATAGAACTATGTGTCGTGCTTTTCTCAGTGTCTCTTCTCGTCCTAATCACGCAACGACGGCACCGTCGTTGTCCACTTCTCCTCTTTGTCAGGTTTTTTGTTGCGCACTTATATTACAGTCCATCATGGCTGACCAATTCGCCCAGTCAGCCATTCTTCTAATCACGCATCCTTGTCTCTCTTCCTATAGCCACTTTGCCACAATTTGTACACACGCTGAGCATCCTGCACGATGCCAGGAAGTGCCTGCACAAAGAAGCAGATTATTTTTACTCGCGCCGTTCGGGCACATATACGCCCGCTTTCTGTTCTACGGTTTGAAAATGATGATGCTCATTGCTATGGCTATAGTAATGCTACCGCTGGCAAATCAAACGTGCAATAGATATCAAACGTTTAGGGCCCAGGAGTTTTCCTTTGCAAATAAGTTTTGCAGTCGGGCCTCTGCAGCATTACTGGATGCAATAGAATAAGCTGAGGAGGGTATACCTCTCTTGCAAACAAACCGTCGCTCGGAAACCCGGTGCGCCGTATTCTCCGGTGGATAAATGGAATCCGCATTTAGAAGAAATTCCACAAACCAATTTTGGGGTGTGGCCTGATCCCAGTGACATCCTCTGGAAATGCACTTCCTCACCAGAATAGGGTATGGCCGCCACCCTGTTGTAGTAACTGGCCACTGCCTCCCATGAAGGTACTAACTGGAGGGGGCAGGACCTACAATTACCTAACCTTCACGAGGTTTCGACCGCTTAGGTTGCGTTCCGAACCAAGCGGTTTGGTTAACAATCACACCCCTCGAGCTGCAAACTTTTGACAAAGATTTCAAGTGCTAGGTTTGTATTCGTTGCTTAATTGACGATTTGGCACTTCTCTCTGATTTCTTCCTTGTAAATAGACTCCAGTTGCGAGTCAGCTCTTCTTCTTCTTTCCTTATTTCGTCACATACGCCACCCTGTTCTCCCAACAAGGTATTCTCATGTTCTTTCAAACATTCAGTTCAGTTAAGTTCAGTTCAGTCGTTCAGTCGTGTCCGACTCTTCGTGACCCTATGAACCATGTCACGCCACGCTTTCCAGTCTCTCACTATCTTCCTAACATCACATAACTTCATCTGCAGTGCCTCGAGGATGCCATCTAACCATCGCGTTCAAACATTACACACTATTTAATGTCCTCTAGGTCTTCCGCAAGCCCTGATAGACTGACCTTATTTGACAAGATCTGAGTAATAAATGTTACGGGGATATATTTGTGATAGTAACCTATAACGGAGGAAGATTTTGTCACCCCCGTCCGAAGAATCACAGTTGTAACCGCTGCCTTGCTTACGTGCTCTTTAGCTGACGGCGACTCTAGAGAGGATTGGTTGTTGAATTTAGGAGTTTGTCGCGAAATACTTAATCTGGTTGGAAATGTCTCGCGCAAATCACAATATGCGTTTACGTCCCCTCCTTTCGTAATCAGGCTGTCTGGTGAAGGCGGATGGTGAATTCAACTCAGAAATTGATTGTATTTTCAATACACTGAATTGTGTGGTATTGGGACTTGGAGGGCTATCGGACAGAGTTCAACTTTGCGTAAAGATCTGTCTTCTAAGGCAATCCTAATTATGATTCTGAAATTTGAAAGAAAACCTAATTCTCAAGCCATTCACAAATTCGACATCAAATATGCCAAATTTTCGACAATGCCTACTTTTCATACTAACTCTCTAGCACCTGAGTACATTTGCCAATATTTTCGAATAGAAATAAATTTATTATACAATTTATTGCCTCATATAAATACAGATTATATTTCTGCGAGAAAGTTGTGCTTTCAATAGTTGTGGAGTGCATGAACTCTAGTATATGCAACAAAAAATGTTGCCCGAGTACTGTGCTGAATGGCAATCTCACTGGGATAAAAATAAAAAGAAACACGTGTCTTCCTCACTGAACAGCTTTCTGCATAAAAGCGCTAGAATGCAAATGTTCACTGTTCATTAATGAATATATCCTGATTATAATGTGATGTTTATTTGATTATTAAATAGGCACAGTTCTTCGATATTGTTGCTGCTATACTCTCGATAAGACCCACTATCAAGTCGATCCACCACTTTGCGTTACAAACGACTAAATCTGTGAATAGGCTACGTTTTTTACAGTTACACGAGTCCTGCGAAGTGTACTCCCCAGCAGAGTCCTAAAACTAAAATAACGGCTCTCTAGACGTCAAAGTGTTAGTCACAAATGAAGGAAAACGAGAGTACCTATTCACTAAATCTTTCTGACCTCTCATGCCTAAGAAAAAACGTGAAACTGAAATCCTTCATGTAGGGGAAGAAGTAAACAACTTGATACAGTCACCCGCGAGAAATTATTCTTACTTTATAGCAGGAAGCTGAAAGCTATACACGAAATACGATACTGCATTTACTTTTGCCCGTCGTGAGCAAAACGTCCACTCACAGTTGCCAGGTCCCACGTCAAGCGTAGGAGTGGGATCAAAAGAGACGTTTGCTGAGAGTGGCATCGGAAAGCCGAATGAGCTAGTCTAATCTGTCAGCCAGTAAGGAGGCAAGCGATAAATATAAGAAGAGAAAAAGAGAGAAAAAAAAAGCAAAATACGGGTCTGGCTGCAAAAGGCGCGAAAATGTTCCATATTTTATCAATCTGTCTGCGGGAGCCCTTACTGAGTTATGTTAAGAGGTTGAATACTGTGAATTTTGAGCACTCGCTACAACTTTGTTTCAGTTCAAAAAAATTCATATAGTGGGTCTACCAAAGATGGGTTCCTTGGAATCACAAACACATGCACTTACTTTGATGAGAGTCCAAATACCTTTTCTCACTTTTCGTATAGTAATTTTTGATTGCGCTGTATGAAGAAGTACTGTGCCATAATTTTTTGCTGCTCATTTCCCAAATGTATGCTTGCATACACATGCTAGAATTCTCTCTGTACACAGTTCTGCTTCCTAAAACAATCATGCTACAATCGTCTGAAGCTTTCTTTTTTGCCATAAACTGCGTAGTGAGCGTATTTTTTGACTGGTTATTTAAACAGATGAGAAGAATAGCATAAAGTTATGAATAACGGTCAGCTTTTTTCCATTTTTTTTAAGTATATTACATTCTATTATTTAAAAAAATGATTTTTTTATTTCAGGGAAAGAACTTTTGAGTGATAAGTTGTATCCTAATAAATATTCTTGCAGCAGCTAGAAGATCAACCGAGGCTCCCAAGAAATCACTTATTTTTTTCTTCTGTGTCATTCCCTGACCTGAACCCAGGTGAATTGATTAATTATCTGCCGGTGGGAGCTGGCAAAGCAAACCCAAAAGTGCGCGCAAAATCACAGAGCACTGGCATATTTACTATGGACGCAATGTAGCAAGGGTAAGGAAACAACGTGGCAAATATTAGGTGAAAGTAGAGTTCAGAGTTTGCAGCTAAGCATCCGAAGATGCCATGTCAAGCCATTGTTTACCCTTAACCAGATGCGTGCTTTATGTAGTCTCCCAGCATGAGGAAAATTTGGTTAGCGGAATAATCCGGTTACCGAAAGAAGTTAGGAATAATGCAATGATTACGGGTTCGCATCCGCCTTTACAATGTTTGTACTAATCAACTAGGTTAGCCTAGCTTCTCTGCAGACAAAGTGAAAGTGTTTGAAGTCAACGTCAAGATTTACGTTTCATTTTCTGGCTTTTCTACAGGAAAAGATGTAAAGGTAAAATAAAAAGTTACGGCCCCTTGCGCCTAAAATGACGCTTTACATTGTTCATATATTGAGTAGTGAACACCCTTAAACTTAGGCGAGTAAATTTTGTCGTCGGCTAATGCTGTCAGCAACAGTATATAACTTATAATATTGATAGCGTCTCCTTGTTTTGTGCTTTCTGAATAGCGGTTGAGACACTCAGTTCCTTTTTTTATTCATAAAATTTTTCTGCCTTAGGTAATGCTACAAAATAATCTTCCCGTGTTCTTATGCTCTCCTGTCTTTTGCTGAAGATATTGCGATAAAATTTACTTCCCTAACAGGCAAAATATTTACAGAATCTTTATTAAATACTTCCTTTTACATTGCTGCAGTGCAGTCAAGACAAATCCAAAGCCGGAAGCGGCTACCTTTTAAATTTTCTATAAATCGGTTTTAAAGTTTGTGAAGCTGCGAATTAAATCAAAAAGTTAAAAGAAAAATGTTTCGTGCTTGATATATTTTTAAACAAATGGCTTTCTCTCTGATGTTAACGCATGTTATGAATGAATAAATTTTTCGATGTTCGTCATTATTACGATTACTATGACTGCCGTTGCAGGTTACAATTTATGGGTAGGGTATAGAAAACCTACAATGCCGAGATCGGTACCTAGTCAGTGAATCCACCTGAGACGCCAGGATGCTAAGCATTGTGTGGAAACACTTTATCCTCTGCCACTGCACATTCGGAGCTCTTGTAAGGTGACACAAACCAGAAAGTCAGCAGCTTTGCGTCAAAGCATCTTTAGTTATTTGTTTGTTTCCTGATGACAGTTATTTGAACGTCAAAACGACCTTTTTGGCGTACCAAAATTGAAATGTGTGCATTTGAAATAAAAAATTCTAGCGCATGTGTTAAGGGAACCATACCCTCTTTTCGCACACACGTAAAATGAAACTTGGCGCGGAACGCAATTCCCGCCTAGAATCTCGAACAGTCTGCGTCCCATATTCCTTGCTCTCACATGAATGTTTTGTTGCCGAGGTGGCAGCGACAATAGGATGTGCCCTTCTTTGAATGGCGATGCTCCCTCGGGTCGAACAGCAACAACGGGACTGATTTTCAATTTTGCGAGATGTGCGGCCTGCCGACGTCGTTTCACCTAGGGCTTTCTTCACTGTTATCACAATCTGTTCGTGCTTCTCTTTTTTCGACGTCCCGTTTCACCTTTATTCGCCGCAGGTATATAGAAGAGTTTCCTTGGTTTTGGTGAGACAAATCCAGAAGTTTTGATTATATTCATTGCTGCGAATACTGCAGCCTTTTTCAGAAGGTATAATACGAAATCGCAAAACTGATCGTACTGGTGCGTTTCTGCTCGCTCGTCTTTTACAAACTGTAATTTGGGTTTTGCCCTGCATAGTATATTATCTCTAATTCATATTATAAAACTGTGTCATGCTTCAATATTATTTAGCATTGAATATACTATAGCAATAAAATGAACTCTTGCATAAAAATTATTGTTTCCCCTCACACACAGCTGTGACACATCCTTAGCACAAGCTCGGTGTTTTGTCAATCTGGACTTATCTTACCGCCCCGGCAAATAGCTATCTGAACCGCTCATTATTAGCAACCGCTGGAATATAAGGCGGTTCCATATAGAAAGAAAAAAGAAAGTTTTTTTTTTTTTTTCTACAGAGAATCCCATACTTTCTCGAAGAATATGCGGACTGTTTACGAACATTACCTGAGCTTCTACATTTCAGCAGAGCACACTTCTAGATTCAGCGATGCTTAGAAATTACAAGACACAAAAGTTCCTTCCTCGAAAATCAGAACGCACATTTGTGAAAAATGAATTTCTCGATTGGTTATTTTGTTTACTAATTCGATAGCGTAGAACGATTGCCTGTTGGTAAAATAGATGAAGTAGAAGGGTCTTTTTCATAGGTTTTTAGAAAATCCTTGCCATAAGCTGCTACCCAACCTCTAATACTTTTGTGACTTCATATAGCAAAATGAACTTAAGGCATTGTTTTTTACAGAAACTGCGATATTAAGTTCTATATGGTGATTTCAAGTAGACAATTTATTACTCCAAACGCTGTCATAACGCGCGAAGCTAAATCTTTTCAAAATTGCTACACCAGCAGAAAATTATAAAGTTATTGAAGTGGCACAAAATTAGTCTTAACGCACTGTAATTATCAGTATTATATATCTAAGTTTACACACTCTGTCCACATTCACAACGACAGTGTGTTTATACTTTGCACAAAATTTCCACTTTCAAAACACAACCGCAAAACGAACTTTTGTACGCATCACACGCCTTTTCAGCTTTAAATTTACAGGCTAAATTTACAATTTACGAGATATTGTACAATTTACGAGATATTGTATGCAGCTCACTCCACAGAGAAACCACCACCAGACGGCAGTAGCTGAAAATAGGGTGAACACTTAACTCCTTTTTTTTTTTTCTGATTTATTTATAGGAAGGGAAAGGCGCGGTAACTGTCTCACTTGTTTTCTGAGGACACCTCAACCTCGCCGTAAAGGAAGACAGGAAGGTGGGAGTGAAAGTGGAAAGAGAGAAAGAGGAGCCGTAGTGGAGGGCTACGGAGTAATTTCGACCACCTGGGGATCTTTACCGATTTATTTATAGGATTTAAAAAAAACTGATTTATTTATAGGAAGGGAAAGGCGCGGTAACTGTCTCGCTTGTTTTTCTGTGGACACCGCAACTGCGCCGTAAGGTAAGGGAGGAAGATGGGAGTGAAAGTGGAAAGAGAGAAAGAGGAGCCGTAGTGGAGGGCTACGGAGTAATTTCGCCCACCTGGGGATTTTAACGCGCGCTGACATCGCACAGCACACGGACGCCTCTTCGTTTCGCCTCCATCGAAACGCAGCCGCCGAGGTCGGGTTCGAACCCGGGTACTCCGGCACAGTAGTCAGGCGTCTTACCACTGCACCACCCCGGCGGGGCTGGATCTTTACCGAAAAGTGCGAATGAAATAAAAAAGAGAGGAAGGGGTGCCATGGTGGAGGTCTCTGGAGTAATATCGACCACCTGGAGATCTTTAACATGCACTGACAACACACAGCCCACGGGCGCCACTTCGTTTCGCCTGCATCGGGACGCAGCCGCCGGCAGTCGTGTTCGAACCCGGGTACTCCATGCCCCGCTTGGGTGGTGCAGTGGTAAGACGCCCGACTACTATGCCGGAGTTACCGGGTTCGAACCCGACCTCGGCGGCTGCGTTTCGATGGAGGCGAAACGAAGTGGCGTCCGTGTGCTGTGCGATGTCAGCGCACGTTAAAGATCCCCAGGTGGTCGAAATTACTCCAAAGCCCTCCACTACGGCTCCCCTTTCTCTCTATCAACTTTCACTCCCACCTTCATCCCTTCCCTTACGGCGCGGTTCAGGTGTCCACAGAGCAAGAGTGACAGATACTGCGCCTTTCCCTTCCTATGAACCAACCAACCAACCAACCAACCCGGGTACTCCGGCACAGTAGTCGGAAGTCTTACCACTGCTCTTACGCGGCGGGGCCTACCAAATTTGGCAGAATAATAATAATAATTGGTTGACCGGAAAGGTAAGGCAGAATACCTGCTACACTTGTCCCCTAAGGGCAGGGAGGAAAGCGGCAGTGAAAATGGAAAGAGATAGAGGAGCCCCAGTGGAGGGCTTCGGAGTACTTTCAACCATCTGCGGATCTTCAACGTGCGCTGATTTCGCACTCGTAAGCTCGTGACGGGAAATGTAACACGTGCGCCATATTTCTAAAGATTTGAAGTGAGCCCTTCGTTCCTTTCGGTCAACATGTCCTGGGCGCAATATTTGAGTCGTGAGTAGAAAAAATAACGCAGCAAAATGAAGAAACTTGGCACTTCTACCTTTGCGGTTGTTTCGGTAACTAAATAAGAGTTGCAGATAACACAGCATATTGCTCTCAAAAGTCTAATGCAATGCAACCATGTTGGAACAGCGTAAGTAGGCATTATTAGAAACGTAAATTCGGCTACAAAGCCGTCGCCCTTTTTTTTTCACTATGCACAGCATAATGTCTCATTTGAGATAACCGAGTCAACATGACTACGCGAATAAACATATTTATTCCTCCTAAAAAAGTTTTCGTCTATAATCACTAATTTTTAGTATTCGTTTTTATAAACGAGAAGACATCTGCGAAGTTACCGCCATGCGTATCCACAGGCGACAACAAGAAAGAATTGGTTCATTTGGATGGTTTATAGGGTTTAAAGTCCCGAAGCGGCTCAGGTTATGAAAGAAGCTGTAGTGGTCTCCGGAACCTTTTACTACGTGGGGATCTTTAACGTGCACTGAAATCCCCCAAAAGACGGACGCTTTGCATTTTGCCTCCATCCAAAAGCAGCTGCGCTAACCAGGATTCGAGCCCGCATTCCTGGTTACAACAGTCGGACGCCTTATCCGCTCCATCACCGAGGAGGGGGCACGGAGAACTTCGTGTATAATATTAACTTTGCCCCTGAAGGCTGCCATTTGCTCTGAATATTGCGTGTTTTATCTTGTCGTTTCTTTGCCCAATGTAAAAATTGAGAGTTCGCTGCATAACTAACATGAACAGTTTTTTCTTGCCTTCTGCCTGCATTGATGCTAAAACTATTATTTTCTTATTATTTCGGCTCTGATTTTATTTGTAGATGCCGACTATTTATATCGGTATTCATAATTCATATTGCATCGGGAGCAATTCCTGCGCTAAAATGCTAAAATCCAGGAATAAATTAGATACCACACTTCTATAGCATTTACTTTATTTTAGTTGTTTTTTTTTTTTTTTTGCTCACGCACTCATCTTCGATAACACAAATTATAGTCTGTGGCGTAGTTTCATGCATACGTTTCTCAAATTTTTCGTTCCAGGCTCACGCTTTTGCTCAGACCGGCAGCTGTCTGCGTTAAGTTATAATTACGTTGTCCTGCTAACCAGAACTGCATTCAGGTTTCGCCCCGTCTTCATACAGGCTGTTTATTAGTTTCTCCAACGTATACATTCTAGGTGTAACAACAGGTTCGATCTGGTTTAGTCGATATGGTAACGAAGACCGTTAACGCGCGCCAAATCCTCTGTACTGAGTGACCAAACGAGGGACATAAATGCCAGCAGTCTGCAAACGATTTTCAGCTTCCTCGCAATTTCGTCTGCTAAGATTGCCCCTATTTGTTTTTTCATTGCAGCTGAAAGAGAGCTTATCTTCGACGGCCATAACCGTTAGCAACGATTGCTCCTCACACGCCATCACAGGCGAGTGAGAGCAGTGCTTCTGAAAGCAAACAGGGGTGAATAAACGCTGAGCTTGAGCATGTGGAATGGCTCTCTAGAAACGGGGTGAACCGAGAGGCTTTCCTGAAAGATTTGCGCCTGCGCTTTGTGAGGTGTCCCGCCAACAGCACATTCAACGCACGTCTAAGGATAGTGGGATGAGGGCGGTACTGGCAAAAGGCGAAATTTAAGTGGAAACAATCAAAAAGCGTAAGCTTAGAAGAAAAGGAAAAGAAACTTTTATGTACGGTCAGTGTGTTCGAGTGTGGTCACAACGGCAATGCCGTTTATATTTACTTCCTAAAGAGGTCGGCATAGAAAAAGCAGCCCATAATAATGCATCTAGCTCAGACGCGGCGCTGGTTCATTGCTGAACTCAGCTCAGCAGCTCTGGCCATATACGAAAGTCAGTGTTGATAGAAGCAGAAAATGGTCGGAATTCCTTCTCGGATTTGTCTAGAAACGAAACAAACTTTCCCGGCTTTTCTCCGGCTGTGAAAGTCTAAACGTCTCGTCTCTTTCGACACAGAGGCGCTGGGGTGAAGGCAGTTCGGTTGACTGGAAGCAGTACGGCCTAAAGATCAGACCTTAGTTCTGAATCCGAGTAGCTTTGATGCTTATTGTTGAATACAAGTTTTGACTCAATATCGACGAGCTGTGCTCGAACTGCATTTGAAGTTGGAGTTTAAACCACCGACGCTGATTGTCAGTGGTACATAAATTTGCAATAAATAACGATTACGATGATATTACTGATATAGTTTAGGTTGTATGAAATATTCAGTGTCCGATTATGCATATTAAATGCATATCAAGACCTGATGAAAAGTTAGATATTATAACGAACATTTTTTTCACCTCATGAAAGCGATCCCAATTTGTTGAAGAACAAAGAGATTGCTGGATCAAAAAATAAGTTATGTACAGTGCTGGTTGCTATCCAGTAACTACGCTGCCTCCGCGTAGACCTTAGCGCGTCAGCTCCGCTATCACAAGATTAAATAGACTGAGTTGATTAAACTTTTCGAACTGGAACACAGCTGGAGTGGATAAGCTGGTATACGTCAGTGCTGGTTACATTACCCTGGGGTTAGGAACTGTAATCGAATTGAGAGGAACTGCGTACGCCACAGCCGCTAGTCATTAAAGGTTTATTTAATTTTTTCTGTGAACTGGCTCAAACTTTAAGCCATCTTCACTCCGTTGGAATGTAGAGTTGTGGGAAGTAATTTCAAAGAGAGACACTTTAATAAATACACAGGGAATCAAAATACAGAATGCGTTAGTTCTTGAGCAGAGGATAATTTCGATATTGTGTCGGCAAAATGTCTATTCATACGCAAGCATGCCCTCTAAAAGAAAGCATTTGCTAGATTGAGGTACTTCTTAAAAATATTCAATATGAATTTCCATCTTAATTAAACTTAGACATCCGTAGTGTTTTTCCTTCAGTTAGTGTTTTATGACATTTCGAAAGCGTTGTATACAAGCCTTATGTTCAAGATGCAACAGGGAAAAGTAAAATATACGGGGAGCATGTTGCAGCTTTCCAAGGGTGGCCATAGCTTTGGAGCACTTGAATAGTGTTTACGGTAGGGCAGAGCCGAGCAGAGAATTGTTGCTGTTGTGTATCAAAAACCCATATTCGAGTTATATGAAAGATTATTCCCGTAATGAGTGTAGAGTAGATTTATTTTTCGAACGCTCGTGACCGTCTGCAGAAAGATACGCGTGCGCCTACGCGTGCGTGTGTATCTGCGTGCGTGCACATGTGCGTGCGTTTTACACAAAGTGTAAATTTACCGATGTATTTGAACACCAAATTATATGTAAGTGTAAGAAGAAGGGTGGAATACAAAATAAATTTCTTTGGTATTTTTGCGACCTGTGTGCACTCTCAGCGGTGGTTAGTGCAGTTGCTCACCTAAATCACTTCTCCAAAATTGCTTAGGAAATGCCCCACGTATTTTGCAGACGTTTAAGTGTAGCTAGTCCTTCTTCAAGATGGTCCTATATAATTCTTAAAAGGTACAGAAAAACAGCGCGAAAAAAAAGGCGAGACCACACAACACAGACGCTGTGTAGTGTGGTTTCGTCTTCATTTTCGCCCTCTTTTCGTTAACTTCTATTATGCACCAACTAGCCCGCCAATATGCTGCCTATATACTTCTACTTCGGCTGGAGAGTGAAGAGCGCCAATAGTTCTCACCCACAGATCTATCAGCGGAGGCCTATTGATTTGCCCTTCGGTTGCTTACGTGTCTATGGTGTGAACACTGGCAGCCTTGTTAAATTTGTTTTCTTGGTATGTGAAAATTTCGCCAAAATTGGTTGAAAATATTTGCAGGATGTTTCTATATTGGTTTCCGAAAACTAGTGTTAATATTCTGGTTTTGGCATCTGCCAAAAGAATATCATTTTATAATATTTTCCAGCAATGTTAATTTGTTTTTATAACTTTTCTGCCGCTGAATAATCTGTACATTTTTTTAGGCAGAAAAACATTAACATCAGCTTGAACATATGCCACCATTTAGAGAGCATACGGCCTCATTCTTTCAATCGAGCTCTACAAATGCTCGTTGGAGGAAAAAAAAAAAGATGTTAAAAGTGAGGATGACCATTTCTTGAGATATTAAGCAAAGGTAGACTGCTCAGATTCAATAGTAGTTGACGTGATCATATGAATGGTCATAAACATATCAATTTCCGCTTTCATTTTAATTTTGAGTCGGAATATAAAGCCAGAAGAAAGTTTTTGAGAGGTAGAAAACCTTACAGCCACCATCAGTCAGAGATCGAGTCCTAAATGATCTCATATTAGGCGGAGGGAAAGAACGAGACTATAACTGTAGAATGACAGCATACGCTTAATAGAAGAACAGTATATAATCGCAAACAAGTATATTTAGACACAAACGATAGTATTTTGTTGTGTGTTTGTCTTACTTCTCATTCTCATTGGAACAAAAGTGTTAAAAATTACGGCCCTACTCGCGGACCAAGATCAGATAATGTTGCTACGCAATTCTCTGATCGACTGGTTTTATGAGAGCGGCTAGATACAGATGGTAAAACTGACGGCTTGTTTCAATGCTTCCTTGTAAGATAATATGTAAGTAACCTGCAATAAAGTAAAAAAAAAAAACAGTATAAGCTAAGAAAGATACTAAAAATGTGTTACAAAGGTTCGGCGCACATTTTCTTTCACAGCATCAACAGTTTTGCGGTTTCGAAATTTTAGGCACAAAGACTAGGTCTCAGTATTGGAATGGTGATTTATTAATTTTAATCAAATTACATGAGTATATCATGACGGAGAGCCCTTGCCCCAGCCTGATCCAAAGTTGTTGTCTAGAAAAAAATGGTTGATGGTCCATTAAAACAGAGAAAATCACAATAGTAATCCGCTGGTGTGCCCTTCCTGTGCGAAGTGTAAAAAGAATTTTCCTAAAAATTTAGGTGCTGCGAATCACAAATACTTGCTATCTTTCGAAACTTCCTGATATTCCAATATGCAGCACATATTTATTTTTCAGGTTTCAAACAAATGGTAAGAGCGGCAAATACAGAATATCTTTTAACATTCCCTTTATCAGAAGCTAGCAAGCCGATTCACTGCTTTCGTTTAACTCGTGTAGAAGGATTTATTCCCGCTCCTAGGAGAGATTCAAACACTTTTGCCTTTATAAACAAGTTTTCGAATTATTCTTCCAATTTAGAGCCGTTTAATGTGCGACTATTATAATGTCTGAAAAGAGTCGGGGATTTTAGCTTTCCGTTCTGCAAAGCTCTTTTTGATTTCAGATTTTTGCAAATAATGTCAGACAGAAAAAAAGCAAAAATTTTACCACTTTACATATAATCAGCAAACTTGAAACTTCAAGAATGAAAGAAGCACCCACGAATGAATAGGACAATTGAGCAGTTCTTCTCAACGGTTTAAAAATGTCGATATATGAATGTCTTAATTGCTTGATTTTCTTGAATAGCAACTCTTTTAGTAAATATTAATCTTCCCAAACTTCTACGATCCTGTACTTGCACTTATTATTACATGGTGCACCAGGGGTCAGCTTTGTAATCTCCTTCGGATTCATAATGTTATGACCCTGATAGCTGCGCTCATCTTGAAATTTCAAACCTCAGACATTAAAATTGGTCTTTTGAGTGCTTGTTATTCCCCTACCTTGGAGAGGCACAACC